>NPFG01000068.1:0-137781 GCA_002288965.1 Xylaria sp. MSU_SB201401
TTATAATATAGTAGGCCTATAGCCTATCTGCCTGCATAAGGGATTATATACTAATAGTATTAAAAGCTCTATTTTTTATATTAAGTGTAAGGGAACTTGCAAAGCTAGTTCCTATATATATAATAATCACTAGACTTAGGTTAGCCCGCTCCGGCAGAACCACCTGAGTGCGACAGCATTAATATCGGCGTCTTTGTCAAGCAGCATTTGGACAATCTCTTTATAGCCTTCTGCTGATGCTGCATAGAGGGCTGTCCCATAGACTCCGCCTTGCGCATTAATATCGGCGTCTTTGTCAAGCAGCATTTGGGCAATCTCTTTATGGCCTTCTGCTGATGCTACATTGAGGGCTGTCCCATAGAGTCTGCCTTGTGCATTGATGTCCGTCTTCTCTTCGACCAAAATATCTCTAACGACCAGCTTTAGACCCAGATAGGTTGCCAGAGCCAAATCAGTCCAAGCTTCCCCTTCGTGAAAGCCCCCTTCAAAGTACTTAGGTATCCAAACCCTCCCTTGCTCTCCAGCCACGTTACAGAGTATGCGCGCATCCTTCCGTGATTGGTCTGCAATGGCATCTTCCTGCGAGACGTAGTGCAAAGGCCAGTGAGCAACAGTGTAAGGAAAGAATGAGTTTTCTCGATCATCAGGAGACTTCTGAGCTGGCACAAGATCCGGCAGCAGCAAATAATGAAGGCAGACAAGTGACATCGTGCTGTGCGACTTTGACATGTTCAAGCGCCCTTCCCACTTGCCTTGTCGTTCAGAGTATGTGAGGAACTCCCTTGCTGTCTGATGAATGAAAAACAGCTTTGAGTCGTAAACACTGATGAAGAGGCCACAAAGATTTTGGACTATACTCTTAAAGTCATGTTTTGGCCATAGGTCCGACTTTAGTACCGCACAGGAAGGAAACCGATCCTCTTTCATAGCTAATGTCAACGCAATATTTGCCTCGTCGAGAGTCAGAGGGCGTGCGGCAACAAGGACGATGCGAAGAAGCCTCTCAGTCTGCGCTTCATCCTGGCTTCTGCTTAGGATCTTTTCGTATGCTTCAAATACCCGCGATGGAATATCGGACAATAGTTTTTCTATGTTTGACAACTTTTTATACAGACTCAGCTTCTCCTCGATTATGCTGAATATGAGATGAAGCCAGAGGTATGTGCGGTTCTCCGTGCTCTTGAGACGGTCAGAGAGCTTGCGTCGATCGCCAGCGGCCAAACTGCCTGCGATTTTATTGACGCGATTGTCGATGACCAGATTGATCTCGCGACCGATGTCGGCAGACTTATCGTCGCCTTCAAAACGTAGATAGTTCGTTGCGGGGAATTCACCAAAATTGGCCTCCAAATCGTCATATGGGCGACTGGTGATGAGGAACTTCAGCTTCGACTTAAACACACTGTGCTGCTTGCAGTAAAATTCCCTGAGCTTATGGATTAATTGCTCCCTACTATTCTTCTCGCATTCATCAAGAGCGTCCAGGATGCAAACGACTTCTCCCGTATCCGAGGAATCAGCGCACTCTACCATGATTCGCCACAGCTCAGAGAAGTTCTGGGCTAGGGCTTTCCCATAATTCTTGTGGCTGGGCAGCACATTTCTGATCAGGCTACCGCTAAGGTCCAGAGTGAGAAGTTGGTGAAGTATTGCACACAGGGCATTAGTGCTGTGCATGCGGTGTTCATCTCCGTCCTTGAAAAAGAAATAGCAGACGGTCGAGGTCGTGATGTTCCTCGATAGCCGATGCTCATCAATCAGAGCTCGCGACAGGACCGACTTCCCACACCCAGGGCCGGCAGAGACCCAGAGGAGGCTAGACGTGCTAGAGTCTCGCCATTTGAGGTACCTGTCATCGTTGAAGAACCATTCGCATGTGCCTTCCACCCTCTGTGGGTTGAAGTCTTTGTAGCCTTCGTAGTCGGACGCAAGATCTTGAAGGAGATCTCTTTCCCTCTGGTCCTCATAATTTCTCTGGGTTTGCCTTCCACCATCCTCGAGAGTCCGGCGGATTTCGTCGAGAATGGTTCGCGACTGTTGCATCTCCTGCAGCTGGCAGTTCCAGCGTTCCCTGATTTCCCGTTCTTGGAGATCAGAGATGCAGCCCTTACATCTTTTACTCTGGTCATCAATATCTTTTGCCTTCCCATCCCAATCATTCCAACCGGCCACGTTTTGCCACGCGCGGGAGAGTTGAGCCCTAGAGAGATGGCATATAACACGGGCTTGATATTCGATGATGTGGGAATAGAGCTCGGCTAAGGGTATGATGAGGTCTTGGTAATGCTTCCGATGGTCAGATCGGAAATAGGTTTCCTCGCAGATTCGCCAATACATTTGGAGATCTCCGATCGAATTGAACCCTTTCAACATGGCCTCGTTTTGCGTGGTGCCGCTTGTAAGTAGCTATCCGCGTGAGCATACGTACGAGCAGGGAAGATCATATACCTACGGGGAGAAGCAGTGAAACTCCAGACCATGCCAGCGCTGCATACGGCTGAGCGCTGAGGGCGTTCTTGACTACCGAGTCAGACCAGAGGAGAAACTTTGCCAACCTCTCGGTCTTCTCTCGGATCTTTATATCTTTGCCGAGAAGCGAGACTCGCCACTGCTTCTTCTCGCGATCTTCCAACAGCTGCTCCATGATACATTTGACAGACCGCGGGGTTGAGAGATCGGCGCGGGCCGTAGCATCGTCTTGCAAAGAGGCCAGGTGCTTCCTGTAGTCTTCCATCAGATCGGGTTCTCGCCCCTGAAAGATTTCATAGGCCCGACTCCATGGATCGACGTCGAGGCTCGGGGGTGAGGCCACGTTGGAGGCGGCAGGCTGAGCAGAGAGAGCGGATGAAGTGGTAGTGGGGATCAGAGACTCTGGAACAGACGGTATAATCTGCTCGGGAGACGACTGTGCGATGATCGTTGCGACTGAGGGCATTTTAGCGGGCCCGGAAGCCGGCGTCGACGTTGTGGGAGTTGAGATGACGTCCGTTGCCGACGGAGAGGAGACCACGCTGCCCCCCTGGGGGCCGTCACCCTTTTTCTTCGGCCTCTCCAGCCATCTGTCCTTGATCTTCGAAAGGCGTTGCTTCATGTTGTTCGAAAGCCGGCCATAAGCGTGATATTGATAGTTTTCCAGATATCGTTGTCAGACGAGGTCAACATTCGCCATTTTTGCGGTAGCGACCGTGCGGCTGAACAAGTTCTGTTGTTGCCCGACGCTCTGCGACCAATAGTATCTCACAGTAGACGCCGACCGCATTTGGTTAACCGGCGAGATAGCACAGTTGCGGGCTTCATGCATGGCGAGAAAATGCAGATACAAAGTCTGGAAAATTCATGTAGACACTCGCCGGCATCAAAGTTGAACGCTGCATATATAGTCACTATGACGTCTAGTATGCTTTGTCGACCACTTGCCTCATGACGCTGTGCAATATGAGACGGAGAGACATCCTCAGAGAGATTGTTAGAGAACCAGGGTGTGATTTAGGAATGATACAGGCACTACAGTTGCATAGTTGAACCATTAGCCCTGTAATGCCATCCATGCGGGGCGCGGCTCAAACCGCTGCTTTCCTACACGACGCATTACTATACTTTTAGAGTTATTCTACGCTTATCTAGAGCCCGATTAATGCCCTCGTTTCTAACGAATGTAATGAGTAAAGCGAAAAATGGGCTCCCAGAATTCCCCTACACCCAACTTCGTCGCCCAATTAGGTAATGCAATCACCATCTTTGGTTAGCGTCCTCTTGGCGCCAAGGCCAGGACCGCCACAGAGACTATATGAGTTAGAAACAAAGGCTAACCTAGGGGATGCGAAAGCACTCGCAATTGCGGCTTCCGGGTCTAGCGGGTAGGTTAGCCTTCGTTTACAATAGGGTCTACAGACCCCTCTGCAGAGGCTATATGCTGGCTACAAAGGCTACGCGCGGAAGTGTAAAAGAAACGAGGGCTTTCTGCCCCTGGGTTAAAGGGGCCTCTAGAGCCCCTGCCTACCCAACCGGCCACCCCGCCTAGTCGGCCAGGTCAAAATAGCGGTCAACACCAATACAACTAGCAATACAGGTCTATTTTCTCTACAACAAAGGGGTCTATTAACTACCTTCCAAGTGCTACTCGTTTAGCATACTTTTATATATAGCCTTAGATATTTCTTAGTGTTTTTATTTAAATTGGCTTGCGTAAGCCGCCTCCTACCTTTAGGCTTATTCTTTTGCTTTAACTCTAGCTGTATTAATTTCTTTAATATTGTAAAAGGTCTGTTAGGGGTCTTTTTTGACCTTTTTACAGGCTATAAGGCGTAGTTCTTCGTTTATAGCCTTTAATACGTCAATCTCCCGCTTAGCAATAGCTAATTCCATAGCTAATAGGTTAATCCGCTTACCTGCCTTTTGTATAAGGGCTTTTGTTTTACAATTAAGCTATGTTAATGGCATTTCTAGGCTTTTAAATTGGTTATAAAGGTATTAGGACTTCTTTAGAGTTATTTAGACTATATGGCTAGTCTAGCTATTTATTTGCTATAGGGCTTTTTCTAGTATTATAAGTTAGTGGCTAATGTTAACCATTTTTTTATTTTCAAGTGGTT
Organism: Xylaria sp. MSU_SB201401; assembly: GCA_002288965.1. Lineage (NCBI taxonomy): Eukaryota > Fungi > Ascomycota > Sordariomycetes > Xylariales > Xylariaceae > Xylaria > Xylaria sp. MSU_SB201401. The sequence goes on from NPFG01000068.1 coordinate 4,593, forward strand.
TTCTCTAATTAATAGGCTAGATTCTAGATTTCCGAAATATAGTTATAATAATTTCTGGCTATAAAGTCTTTTCTCTAGCTTTTATATATATAGCTAGAAATCTATGCTTATAAACTGGTAACAAAGCTAGTAAGTAAGTAAAAGGGGCTATCTCTTCTTAAAAGTGGCGTTTTAAAATAGAAAAAACACCTATATTAGCCGGTTAAGCTATATAAGAGCTATACAAAAGTAGATAGATTAATTTTACCTTATTAGACTAAGCTTTATATATAAAATTCCTATTTATATAGGTAATATAGCTATTAAAGAATAATATTCTTTATTACTTTAGATTTTCAGGTTTAGTTTTTAGCAAATAGACTTGTTTAAGCCAGAATAATGCTATACAGTTAGTAGTCTACCTGTTTTTTATTATTTTAAATTTCTAATACAGAAAGTCTTCTTTAAACTACTGCCTTTAAAAATTTTCGCTTATAAAGATAATAGCTAGTATAAAAAATCGGCTATCAGCTATTATAGTCTCTAAAATAGTTACCCACTTTATAGCATCTAAATGCTAATAAGGGCCTCGCTTTATAAAAGATAAACCAACCACTTTACTATAAAAAGACTTGCCTTCCTATAGCCTATACTTATCTATATTAGCTATATATAGGGGTAAAATCTGGTGCCTTTGTTATACATCATTATAATGGTTAAAAACGCGCTTAATTTTATCTAAAAGGTCTAAGGTTGCCTGGGAGGCTTTAAAGGCTATTTGTAGCTTTATTTTTATACTTAGGTGCCAGAGAATAAACTAGTTAACCTAACAGTTGCCAATCTGGTAAAAGTCCCCCTAGGCCTTTAATATACACTCGGCAAATTAGACCACTTCCTAGCGGTATAGGCAGCAGTTAGCGCTTTCAGAGTTATGTATTTAGTCAACTATTTGACCTTTAATTTCTCCGCTAAAGAGACAGTCTATTTCGTAGGCTTGGTCGCGCATAAGACCGCCGTAAAGTTGATCGCCAAGCGTTAACCTAGGTACTTTATATAGCTTGGCTGCAGCCCTCTGGGATTGACCATTTTAAACAGCTGCAATTGCAGCTGTTATTCTCTCTTCGTATTCTGCAGCTATAGTTAATTTGGTAGGGAAAAAGGTTGTTTTGGTAGTAATATTACTGTTTTTAATATTGGTGTTGGTGGTGTTGACCGCTATTTTGACCTGGCCGACTAGGCGGGGTGGCCGGTTGGGTGGGCAGGGGCTCTAGTATTATACTAGTAACGGATAGATCCTCTTCAAACTTATCGTAGCTACTACCGGGTCCTCGCCAGCCCTACTCAGTAGACTAACCAAACATGGTACTTCCATTTTGCTGTTGATTATTGTCAATATAAGCCGTGTGAAGCTATTGGCAGGCATCTTGATACGTAGTGCATACCGTGCATAGTGGTCGCCAAGAAAATCAGCAGCCAAGGCAAAGTATGGATCGTAAAAACAGTCAGCTTCGAAACGTCAGCGTAGCGACCTGACCCATTTAGACCATGTCCCCCTACACTAGGCGATTACACTAGCCTGGGGAAACCGGCCATCAGATGCCCCAAACCGAGGTAGGAACCCTGCAGCCAAGTTCGAAAAGTTTTTCCCAGCCACTCGTTAAGGCAGCCGGCGAAGAAAGCACTGTCGGCCCTTTAGAGTATTTTATCTATAGCGTCTGCACAGTCCTAGAACATAATAATCTTCGCCTTATATATTCTCCTATCTTTGTTTAGGGCGAGGGCAACCTAGTCCCGGCAATCTGGAGGGGCAGATCTAGTGCCCATATTACAGATTCTATTTTCCAGGTTGTTATTATCGTCGAAACATAGTCTCTTCATTCCATTAGTGCTATTAGTACTATTATTCCCGTCTTTCCCGGTTAGAGGCGAGAGCGGCAGGGCGTCGGTTGCGATAACCAGTGATGGGCTACTAGCAATGTCGTAGAGCAGCACCTAGCACAGCCTACTCCGGGTTACGGGGACCGCTGTCTTTTGGGGGCCCCAGTGATAGACGGCACGGCCCGCAACATTAGCCACTGGCGCCGGCATGTCTGGCGCATCGATCAGACCTATCTATAGTCATCAAGTCGGTGTCTCTTCGGGTGAAGGTCATTCGCTCTTCCGCTTACACGGCCAGTTGAGGGGTTGAGCGGTGGTGAGGCCCCGAAGAGCGGTCGGTTAGGCACATTAGTGACGATTTTAAACAATGATATTAGTTATAATCGATTGAGATAAGCTGTGCCGGGCTCATAACCTATTAAAGATAGTGAAGACGGGTACAGACGAAGCAGTTAATGTGGGTGGTATTCAGAATAATTAGAAGAAGTTAAACCAATATGCCACTGGGGAGCCCCAGAGACTTATATACAGTGGATTTTAGTGTCTTATAGTCCCTTATTTCAACAAATTGGATAGGATACGTTAAGAGTGCCACACCTTTGGACCGGACGAAGTGGCCTTGAAGACTACGGTAGTGATCTATACTTGATATGGGTTATACACGCTGGTAATATTTACTGAGAAGGTTACGCAATCTCGCAGTCCGATGTATTACTCAACTGCAAAAGATCCAAAGCTAAATCCGTATTATATGATGCCTAATCACTCCATCGCAGCTAAAATCCCAGGGTTTCGTGTGAATTGCTTCGGAACCCATCATAGTAAGGTTTTGAGGAAAACCGTGACTGGAGCTGGAGAGCACCCTGTGATGGAAGGTACGGGGTGCATAGCGGACATCTATAACAAAGAGACTCTGTGTATAAGTAGTTCAGCCTCACTTTCAACCCGATCTGCCATCCGGCGCTCTCAAGCCCCAAACTTTCCCCATTATACCCTGCCTACAATGCTGCACAATTGAAGCTCTTCGCCCGATCATTCCATCCCACCACTGTCAAGTCAGCATACCCAGGGTAATATAGCTGCAGCTCCGCTCCGGTGCAGTGTTCGTTCCTAAGCCCTCGTCAGCAGCCGTCTTGTAGCCTCCCACCTCGAGGCGCTGTCGCTACAGTACTTACTCGTACAACGTGCACCAATTTCCAGGATCAGGCCCAGCAGACGAGACGCCACGTGCGTCAGGCGGAAAGCGGTCGGTGATAGTTGCTATGTTCCCATTTAGCACATAGTCTAGTCCGATTGACCGTCTCAAAACGGAGCCAGGGCACTTACTGCATTTACCCCAAGGCTCAGTGTAGTGGTTGCAGAAGTTAGGCTGCTCGTTGAAGCCCCAGTTCTGACAGAGATAGAGCCCGGGGCTTGCCGCGGCAGCCGGCGTGATGTGGACAGAAGCCACTAGCGCAAGGATAGGTAGCGAAGAGAGCTGAAACTGCATCTTGGAGAAATATGCTATGATTGCTAGTTGCGGTGGAATTATTGAGACAAGTGGTTGTTTGATGGCGTTGATCGTGGTGAGTTAAACGAGAAGGAAACGAGGGCTTTATAGGGTCGAAGTCCTACCTTAGAGATCCCCTTTCCGCCATTCCGTTAGACGTAATCAAACAGAACATCAGACATCACGAGCTGTGTGAAGTTCACTTTAGGTAGTATAATTCTCTATGCATATTATGTTGCATGCGTGCTTACCAGTGAGACTATCGTATAGAAATATGCCAAGTCGTTTCCCGAGCCATTCGAATATATCATGACAGGATCCCTCATGTGCAAGTGAGAAAGAATACGAGAGTATACATTGTTATGCGAGGAAAGATGATTCTGCATTTTCAATAGCTTGATTCAGGTAATGGTGGTTTGGGGTTTGCGATACTGTTTTGGTCCGTTTATAGTACGCTTTAATTAATCGGCAAGTTTCTCTTGCCGCCAGTATGTTTAGATGGATTATGTAATGCAGAGTCGGTCTGTTCTACAGCAATTTAAAGTGTCTTTCGAGATGTGACCATTAAGACATGAGCCGACACATCGCGTGAGAATTTTTTATTATTATTTCAGGTGTTCAGACAAGTCTGGCTCATATGTTGCAATCAATACCTGCAAGCAACAGAGTCATATGGCCAAATGACGGTATGATCGGGTTTATACTAGCCTATATGCCAGCCGCGTAAGATCATACCGGCCAGTATATCGTATGATATGATATGAATCGTACTGGTCTTTGACCTGGTGAAGAAGACCATGGGGTGAAGTGTGTGTATGATTAATGATGAGATTGTGGCCAACTGCCTGCAGACCTTCCGCATGCTTATCTAATATATGCTTAGTCAGCATAGGTGCCGCCCACGATATACCCGATCAGGTCCCGATCGGATCTATACCAAAAGTGGGGCCGCAAAATTCAGTTGAATTTCGGTTCAAGCTAGAAAGTGAAGTTGTCCCGGTCTACCAACGCGTAGTGTTAGCGATGTGAAGCCGCCCTGATTATTGTTGTTATTGCAACTAGCTAGGTGACTGCTACGGATGTCAACTACTGAAATGGATTAGTGAGGACTTCTTCATGCCTCAATCCTGTAATTATAGAGATAGCTGTAGACTACACATCCATAATCACATTAAATCAAGCAATAAGTTAAGGAAACTGGGTAACCAAAGAAAGAAATAATTCGTAAAGTAACCACGACTACTGCTCGCCGTCTGACTGTGTTTTGAAAAAAAAAAAATCATCGCAAGATTATATATTATACAGGGAAACGCCCAACACCTACTCTACTATCGCTGACTCATCTTATCTTAGTCATCCCGCTCTATTTCACTACACGGATAGCCTAGTCTAGGGCGCCCAATATACGTGTCAGAATATAGCCTTTACTAGGGGAGCATCTACGACTACCTTTTGCTGCAGTGGTTATTTCTGACAACATGCCACGGGGTACCCATGCGTGTATTGGCCGCCAACGGACACCCGCTAAACATCCTATTGTTACCTGTAAATCAAGAACCCAGGTTCGATCCAAGGAGCACAGTTCTTGCACCACCATGTCAACGTCCCAATTAAACGGGTCGTCTATGCTTAAGATGCTCAAACGGCGAGTCGCGTTTGTGGTAGACGACTGATTAGGTGTCGGGGTGGCTGGCGAGGGCAGAACCTCATGAATTATTGTCTAAAGGCGTAAGAATATAAACAGTGAACGATAGGGAAGAAATGTGCATGATACAGCTGTCTGGGAATGACATGGGCGAGGAACACAGAATTAAGCGCAATTATTCACCAGATAATATGCTCATAGAATAGATCAGTTAGTGTAGAAGGGCATATTGAGAGGATCATTGAAGAGAGAGTACTGTTAATATAGAGGTATTAGTGTGTAATAGCCGTGATCAAGTGGTAAAACAGAGGCCCGGCGGCTACGAGGAGAGGGCGGGACCGCCGCACCCCCTTCGTACTGATTTCCCAGTTTTGCTAATTGCAGAGTGTCCTCTATGTCGCGCATACATTCACGTAGTGAACTAGGTATAAGCCCTATCGCATATGCATAGGTAAAGACCAGATAAGAAAAAGCAAGCTACCATCCTATAAAATAAGACTAGTTATCTATAGATACACTCTTCAGAGGACCGCCGTAATTCTTTGTCTGTCCCTCTCAGCCTGTGAATGGGGTGAGCATCATCATGCGGCGTCTTCTCAGAAGCATGGTAGCACAGGCTCTCTACCAGGGCCGCACGCCGCCGTCAAGGTCCACCATTCCATTCTTTTCAATATCCGCGTCCCTCTTGCCGAGCACGACGTCAACGAGAGCCACAGCAGGATCCCTCGGATCTCTAGCGCCTAACTTCTTTCGCATCTCGCGGCCCTTCTCACCGGTGAGATTGGAGACACACCACCCCGGATTGAACGCAAGGACTCTGCAACCCCAGTCGGCATAGTTGTGGCGATGACAGGCAGAGAGCATGTTCAGTGCGGCCTTGCTCATGCGGTAGTGATCACCACGGATATTGCGATGCTCGTACTCCGGGTTCAATCTCTCGTAGACGGAGCCCTGCGACGACGAGACGTAGACGACATACGGCTTGGGTGACTTCTGCAGTAAGGGCTCCATGGTCTCGGTGACCACCAGCTGTCCAAAGACGTTCGTTTCGAAGGTTTGGCGCAGAGAGGTCAGGACGTCGACTTGCTCGTACACGGCGATGCCGGCGTTGTTGATTAGGACGTCCAGCTTGCCGAATTGCGACTCGATTTGGTCCTTTGCCGCCTTTATCGTGTCTTGGTTGGAAACATCGATCTCCAGGACAGATATAGTAGCCTTGAGAGAGTCTCCTAGTTCTGCCTTCATGTCGTTGAGGGCCTTTTGTCCTTTCTCGGCTGAGCGAGAGCCGAGCAGGATATGGAAGTCTGGCGATGTTTCAGCCAGGGCTTTCACTGTCTCGAAGCCAATGCCGCTGTTGGCACCTTGGGTCATTGAAGTCAGCATTCGTACATTATTTAGTAGGGCTATATAGCTCACCTGTTACGAGAGTGATGGTCTTGTTGAATACCATGGTGAAAATGTAAGTAGGATGAGACTTAGTACGGTTGAGAGAGTAAAATAGAGTAAGTAAATGGCCCGACGATGGAGTCACTGGATAATGAATGAGTTCGTTGATGAGGTTAATGAATGAAAATACTACTCTCCCCATGGGAGTCATCGCCCATATATATACACAATGGCATGTATGACTTCTCTCTACCTAGGCATCGTGTTGTCTTTCATCGCCATCCATCCTCCTTCACATGGTGCTTGGTTCACGGGCATAGCAGAGTAACTGTCTCGGGCTTCCTTCGCGGTCTGGACATTTTCAATTGTCCGAAGCGACGAATAGACGGACTCATAGGAAAGCTAAATAAAGTAATCATATCATAGGTCTGTTGCTGAGTGTTTGTCGCGACGAGAAGCGTCGCATGAATGGGCGAGCTGTGACTTAGTCCTCCCGCTTAACACCGCTAAGCCCGGAGTTTAGTGCACGTGTGTAATAGGCAGCGGCAACCGCCCAACGGTAAATCCGACATCCGTAATATGCGTATACACATACTTGCAGCTTCTTACCTTACCTAAATACCCCTAAGTAGGTAGGAAGTACCTAGTTAAAGGCATAGGAATAATTGATACAGCGATGACCACGAAGGATTACATCATGGTAGGTACCTGCGGTAGGTATCTCACACCCTCCAGGTCAATCGTGTTGCCCAGATAGGCAGTGCCTACCTTAGGTACCTAGTAAAGGTAGGGGCTTTCTATGAGAAGTTGTAAGCACCTAGATCACAAGGTTGGTGAAGGCACAGTCAACCCCTCACAGTATTTAGCTGGCACCTTGACAGCTAGTTCCTCTCTCTGGAATATAACATCACATCTACTAATCTCAATCCAAGTCTCCTCTTTGTACCTAGGAGCTTACAAATAATTAGGTACCATTTGGCAATGTTCACACCTCCATGTACCTAGGTATTTAGTACACGCCATCTATTCCTCCTCCAGGGTCTTCAATGTTGGTCTAATATCCCCCCCATGATTAACCTACCCTACCTATTCTCTCGGCAGTAATGAGCTGATTGTATCCTAGATATGTCAATCAAGCGTGGGTTATATCATTATTGTATCCTCGTTAATAGTTGTTATACGTCTTGTTATAGCATTATCTCGTGGTAACAACCTCGGAATGTTCCTGACTGTACCGAGCTGACATTGGGAATCCGCCACACTCATTTCTCAGTTGTTTGCTTCGATTTACTCAGAACTTTTTCAGTATCTAGTTAGTAGAATAGGTAGGTTAAATCTTCTAGGCACTATAGTGGCACCAGGAACGGTTGTACCTACCTAGCCTTACTTACAGAACCTACCTAGGTAGGTACCTAGGTACTTTCACACACCTCACCTCGCCTCATCCCCTCTATCATCTCTCATAGTGAGATGTGCAAACACAGACCTTCCAATTTCTGCAGGCAGGCTGAACTTTTGTCTTCCACCAAGCCAGGTGTTCGCTGTCATACAATCAAAGCCCGACGATCATCGTTACTACAGCCACGATGACGGCAACACTCTGCGGGCTCCCTCCGGAGCTAAAGCAGGACATTATGATCGCAACCAGCTCATTAGAGAACATCTTCAACGTAGCAACCACTTGCAAGACCATGTACGACGCCTTGAAAGCAGGCGAGGGCATCATCACCTACACTATACTTTCGCAGAACCTTGATCCCGCTCACCTCGCTATCGCCGTCGCGCATCACGCTGCCGTCAAAGCTCCTTGGAAGTACACTATCGACACAGCCGTCCCCATACCCGCCGACCAGACAGCGTATCTTGGCCATGTCACGGCATTTTGTGACTTGTATCTGTCCAAACAAGCCACCGAGCTGCTACTACAAATCTCTGCTTTCACCCTCCCAATGGGCTTCTATATCGAAGACTTTAGTCTCGCCGTTGAGGATATGTCGTCTTACTTTGCAAGATATTCTATTTTCCGCAAGATTTCGCGCGCCCGTTTCGTCAATCTGCCTGATGCAACCTTGGCTGAACTTGCCAAGATAGCCAAAGCTTTCTACATCCTGGACATGGGTTTGCACCTCTTTCCAAGGAGCCCCTTTAGCTGCGACCAGCATCGTGGCCCCGATCCATCATTACACGATCAGCCTTTCAACAAGTTCTGGACTTGTTTTGCGCCTTAGGAAAGCGCACAAGTTCAACACCTATGGTGGCTGGTTGAGCATAAAATTGAGAGTTCACGTAAGCACTTATTTTTGTATCAAGAGCTAGTGATTTTAATCTAACCCCTTTGCTAGTTACACAATCTAGAATTGACAGCAAATCAAGACATTTTCCTCAGAATTCTGCCAGCATTTTCTTGGTGATAAAGGGCGTCAGAGGTCTTGCCGACTTAGGAAATGGCTACGCCTTGTCAAATACGGATCAAAGAGTTATTAAACGAATTGGATTTTCCGCATGCTTGGATTTCCGTATCCAGTTTTACCAAGACCGATACCGCTGGTTCCCCAAGGCTCAAGACTATGCCCCGGATCGTCCTCGCCCATTCTACCATGTGGTTCTCAGTTTCGATACCCTCCAGCGCTATACTCTAGACGATTACGATAGAACGGCTGAGATGTGGCTGATCCACTGTCTACAATTTACATTAGATGTGGCAGTTTACAAGAGTGCATTCTTCGATGAGATGAGGGCGCTAATGGACCGTGCTGATGAGCCTAGTAGGTTCATTAACGCTTGGCTATTCTGGGGGTTTGATCGCCTGCGATTGCTTGAGAGAGGCTTCTTTCTGTCAATGGATGATTGCCGTGGAATGGACGGCTCAATACTGAGTCTCGAACCCGAGGCTGTTGACGATGATCTCGATGTCTAGGTTGACGACGAACGCGGTCTTGCCCGTGGCTCTGAAGCTTCATATAGCACTTCTATACAATCCTGATGGCAGTTAAAACGAGGATGGTGGTGCAATATAGGAGATTAATGAAATCGTACACGGCCCGTAATCAAATGTCACCATCATCGCGATCAGGTAGAACCAGGTATTAATCTGGGAATAAACAAATAATCGACCGGATCATTAAATAATCGAGTCTTTAATTTATCCCGGCTTTCTTCAATTCTGTATAGCTATTATATAAAGCTGCGAAGATGGTGAGTCTTAGTGGGAAAATGTGCGGTGTATTATGGTTTTATTGATCTTCTAGGTGTAGGACAGCAATTTTCAAATCGCAATCACCACATAGAATCGCACCACATTCCATGGCAGCGATGTATGCATCGAAATATGTTAACGTAGCACGTCCCTATACTCGATGGACATATGACTCCCCATGGCTATTGATGAGGCGATATTTTTGCCGTAAACTCAGAGACATTAGGCATTCGGGCAGCGGCGCAGGATCATGTTGGCCTTGTGGACGCCGTCCCTAGAAGCACAATGGTGGAGGCAGGGGAGATATATCAGCCGGTTCTGGGGACTAACAGCAAGAGCCTCACGCCGCAAACACACGCTAGCAGCTTGTGATTGTCTGACGTTGCGTTGTGCAACCTGCAGCAATAGACAAGCGGCTACGGCTAGAACGTCTTGGCAGGGGGTATCAGCCGCAGTGCGGGACTTGGCTGGACTTCCTCTTCTCCAAGAGACATAACTCCGTACACCGGAACGCGCTCCAACGAACATTGAGGAAATGGACACCCCGGACCATGCACACTTCGCCGCGATCCCGTGGTGTGCTCGCCACTTCCGCGGCGACCGGGTCACCGTCGAGGTGCCGTTCAACAGGACCATCAAGGCATCGGGCGAGGACAACCTCTTCGCCGATACGCTGAATTCAGCACAGGGCATCTCGCACATGCTCCAAGTCTACGAAGAGCCTCTATCGCCGACGGACCGGATCGAGGAAGTCAAGACCTTCGCGACGCTCGGCAGCGGGCTGAATGGGTATGCCAGTGTCTGCCATGGCGGACTGTTGATGACGATTTTGGACGAGGCCATGGGACAGATTGTGCCGATTAATCAGGAGAAGGGGAGGATACCTCTTGGCACGCATATGACGGCTTATCTCAACATGCGCTTCTTTAAGCCTGTGCCTACACCGTCGACTATACTTGTGCGGGCGAGACTGACTAAGAGCGAGGGACGAAAGACTTTCTTGGAGGGGATTATTGAGGATGAGAATGGTGTTGTTTATGGTCGGGCTGAGAGTCTCTTTGTGCAATTGAGGAGCTCGTTATGACGCGGCTGGTCACCTCATTTACGATCCCATCGACAGCTCACAGCGATTTCTCACAGTTCAATGATCAATCGGCCCGAAACGACACTGGTCAGAGAATGAGCATCGCAGTCGTGTCGAGGATGTCTATCTGTTAGACGTCTATGTTGGACTGAAATAACTCATGTCTAGAGCGGCATACCTTCGGTGGCTCAGCGCGAGACATCTCTCTTTACGCGGTCTACTATGTCTCACACCGACAATACCGCATCGACCCGAATTAGACATCTAGACTTACATGTCAGCCAGCAACGAGTCATACCTTTTACATCGCGCATGTGAGCCTTAGGTGGCTCGTGATTGAACTGTATATTCTATGAGCGATTGGAACGAATTGGGCCCTTCACTATCCCCTATACCAGGCCTCTACTCAGTTGTCCCGAGTTGAAGTTTCTACTTCCTTATTAGAGACACCCTATTTTCGACAATAGATTTAGGGTGATATATGTTGATAGGTGTGCACTTATTAACCTGAAAGTCATTTAATATATAAACGCTGAGTTACTTACAGACGGGTACCTCTGTAAAGCATCTTACACTGCGCTTAGCGCTCTGCTTAGGGGCTGCTGGCGCCTTGACAACTCTCTTCGTTTACCACCCGTGATGTTTTCTTACAGATAGCAATTTTTCCCAATTCATATTTCCATTAAAGTGGCACTGTAATCGGTAATGCCTTAATCCTAATCATCTCGACGCCTCACCTTTCTGCCAATAAGCTCAGCATAGTGCGCATATCGATTTGCTGTGAGTTATTCAGGATCCCAGCTGGGTACCTCGGTACATGCAAGTTAGCAGCGTTGGCTCAGCCCCCCAGTCAGGCATCCAGCTACCTAGTATTAGGCAAATCATCTTCTCCTGGACCTCCCAACAACTGGTAATAAACTGTCGGAAAGGTATTGACAGTTTTTCCCATTGCCTCGAAATTTGAAACCTCGCTACCTGAGCAACTAGTCTCACAAATACTCGCAATATTCCTGCTCAAGATGGGCAAGCCGAACAAGCAAGACAATTCCTACTCGGACGCCGTGTCCCTGCACAGCAATCCCGGCCAGAGTTCTGCTGCCATCCCCTACGTCGACGACGATGCCCCCGAAATCGACATCCACGATCTGCCGCCCAGCTACAGCGATGTCCCCGAGTCCTCCGAGGCCGCGCCTATGCTTGTTCAGAACAGTGGCATGAACACCACCACCGACCGGCCCTCTGATTCCGACGCAATGGTCATTGTAGATAAAGCTACCGGCGCGCAGTCATGGGTTGCCAAAAGCAACGAAGATCCCACAAGTCTTGAAAACTACATCCACCAACTCGCCCTCACACCGCCGCGCCCATACATCCAGGTGCTCGGTACACATACCGAGACCTCCAAGGACGGCAAGGGGAAAGAGTCGAAGAACACAGTGACCGACTTCGACGTCACCGTCGACTTGACGCCGTATCTCTTCTCGGATATGACCTACGCCCGATCATGGGATCAGCTACGCACCGTCGACAACGGGGAGAAGGTTCGCCGCGGGACAATACTAGCCAAGCGACACCCGGGCTGGCGACAGAGCATCGAAGTCGGCGCCGACGACGCGAAGCCTACACTGCAGGAATGGTGTCACCTTTTCGGCGCGAGCTCCGCCGGGCTCAAGTGCTTTACAATGCGGCGGCAGATGGTGGGTTTTGACGAGAACATGGTAAAGCAGCGTCTCCAGAAAATGGTGCGCGACACCAACTACCGTGGCCACCTCCGCGTCGAGCTCCTCACGAAAGATGCCCAGATAGACTTCTACAACGACGCGAGGATCAACCGCTGGCGTCTGACCTCTTGGGTGCGGTGGCTCTTCTATTTAACGCTCACTTTCATCTTCACCTGGCCGTACCTCTTCTTCCGGACCAAGCGATGGGAAGTCGTAGTCGCGGACTGGGCGTTCTCGCGGCTCGACCAGTTTGGCACGAGGGAATACGTCAGCATCACTGAAGATCAATGGTATAACCTGTGGGGATACGCTATCTGCAAAGCCGTGCTAGAGAAGCGGCAGACGCGCCTCGATCAAGCGGATCTGCGGAGGGCCCACGAGGCTGATCCGGCATTTAATACGGGCAGTACTACTGTTGATGGAGCATTGGGCCTCTTTAGGGCCAGTATGAATGCTATGAATGAGGTTAATCGTCAACTCGGTTGGGGCGGAGATTGCTAGGAGCATAACTTGAGCCGACGTAAGACCCAGAGCTGCCGAAAATATCTCTTTGTAATACTAGGAATCGCGGGAGCGGGCGTGTCGTTTCTAATTGCTCGAGCCTCGGTTGGATTTGGGACTTTGATTGTTATATTTTTGCTTGCCAGAGCTTGCATCGGCCTCCTTCGAGTTTGATCTACCTTTCGGCCTTGTTTTACCCTTTCTTTTCTTGGTTCATATTTGGCAATATTTTCTTGCTTACTCCTTACCAGCCAGTCAATAGCGATGGCGAAAGGGTTAATCCCCCCTCGGCTTTATTACTCCGCATCCATATGCTTCCTGTTCGTTCCAGCCCATCGGTATTCTATGATTGTTGTTGCCGTCTGTATTTCGCGTCCAAGGGCGATGCGTAAATGCTCTACTGTTTTAAAGGTATTCAACCCCATGAAGAGCCAAGGTTCAATAGCGAGTTGTCATAATACTCCATGAAGCATAACACAAGGTGATTTTGAGATTACAGCGTATATCTCCATGCGTATAGTCATCCTTTCACTGAAAATTGCATCTGACGTTTCCGAAAACCCACATGTTATTTCTTCACTGGTTATCCGTCGGGTAATATTCGAACAACACTATAGATTCCACCGCAGTATCAACAAACTTTAGAAAGTGAGTTTAATAATCCAAGATATGCTCTGTTGTTCGTATGTACATTCATGCTAAACTATATACAAGAAAAATGCCCAATACAATATCAAGTCTGGCCATCCTTCACATCATCCATCGTCTCTCGTCGTCAAGCTAGAATCTCTAAGACCAGCCACCAACGGTGACCTTCATGAGAGTAGGGTTGTTACCCGAGACGGTACCAGCGGCGTTCTCACCATCCGGGTTAACATCGTCATAGGAGAATGCATAGCCGAGACTGTTCACCTCGTACTGGTGCACAAGACGAGCATAGTGGCTCGTGGGGTTCACGGTGTAGTACGAGCTGGCGGGAAGGCCAGGCTGGAGGTTACCGCCATTGAGAAGCAGAGTGGAGCGGTTGAACGCAGCGCAGAGACGGGGGACAACAGCGCGGTGAACATCATTGTCACTACCGATAATAGCAAAGGGACCCGAGTTGCAGCCCCAGATATCCGCGATAGTAGGCTTGGGGTAGGCGCGGTTGTCGCCGGCGCAGCTGAGTTGGTTGCCCGAGACACGGCACGCGACGATGCCGGCCGAGTTCTGCGTGTTAATGGTGAGGTCCTCGTTGGCGTACTTGCTCCAGACCTGGTTGATGTAGTCGTCGTAGTACCCGCCGAACTGACCCGGTTGGCCGGACTCGTATAGGTTCGGGGCGAGGACACGGAGAGCCTGGCCCGACGTGTCGGTCGTGCAGAGGCGGTCCCAGATCGTTCTGTCAGATGCAGCCTGCGTCTTCAGGCCGTTGCAGATGTTGCCGACGGCTCCCGACATAAGTCCCTCGACGGTCTGCGTTTCGCCTGTGGCCAGAGTGATGCCCATGCCGAGGGGAATGCCGACGAAGTCGACGAAGCTGATGTTCGCAAAGACGAAAGTTCCGTCATAGTTGAACTCAATGAATCCCCACTGGATGTTGGCCGATGGGTCAGACGGGTTCGCTGCGGACGGCTCAACGATGGCGGAGACTCCGTTGCCATCCTTGACCGTGTAGAACTTAAGGTTTCCGTGGGCAAGGTAGATGCGGGCGGAGATCAGCGCCTGAGGGAGAGTAATCGTCGTGGTCTGACCTTTACCGTTCAACGGGATGGCGATGTTGGCCGTGATCTCCAATGGCACGCCCGTGCCATCCGCTTGAGGGTAAATATACTTGCCGTCGGGGCCTAGTAGAACCGGTACTCCTGAAGTGTCCCTGCCGGTGATGTACATGAACATCCCATCGCCAAAGTTGTTGTGAAGCTCGATGGGGAATGCTACCGCTTGCGCTGCCCCCTTGATCCGGGAGATAGATCCACCATTGTATCCTCGGACGGTGGTGCTATTGAGGATGTTATCCTCGGTGATGATGATGTCGTCGACGCACCCGGGTGGGCAACGGTTGGGCCAGCAAACGCCTGGCCGACGAGGCCGGCTACAGTGGCCACAGCCAAAGTCAGGATACCGCGCATAGTGACACTTTGTGAGAATAGATCAGTTATTCTGATAAAAGGAGGGACTGAGGGTACCTGCCCCGGGTGAGTGGTTGAAATGGAGAAGGAATGTGGGCTGATCGGTCGATCGGTAGGTGTTATTTTAAAGTTCCATCATGCTTCTTATATACTCGATCCTTCGTCTATTCCAGTGAATCAGAGACCTCTCTCCTGTGAGAGAGGCACAAGCACTATCCTCATGGCTAAGGACTCTGATGATGAAACGTTGCGGGCTCGGCCTACCTAGCAACCCTCAAGCACCCCCCCTTAACGGCCGAAAGACCATTCTAACCTTCCCTTTCCGGACTCAGTGTTGGTCCTCTGGGAGGTCTTGTTCTGGTCATGCCACCACGTGATGACCTTCTATTTCGCCGAGGCGAATCTAGGATCTCATGCCTAGGTGGGTTTTGGCAAGGCCCTCCCTCCCTCGAGGCTGGGCTTTCGTCCTTTGTGTGAACACATTAGTGCATATAACTTGAGTGTGATAATCCCCACTGCATGCAGGAACCGTGGACTTATTGATTTGACTTGATACATCCCGCCTGCGGCTAGTCTTACATACACCACAGATGTTGATCCGGGGTAGGCCGAGGTACCCTGCTTCGCTATTTCATACCCAAAGATTCCAGTATAACGCGTTACTACATAGTGTAGATGAGTTATGCAGTGAGTGAGTGGGTGGGTTAGGTTCGATTCATCCATAGCGGCGCTATTGGTAGTCGCTACATGGGATGCGTTTGCATTAGGGGCCAGCCTCCAGAGATGGAAATTAAGGACTGAAAGGCTCAGAGGGATTGCTAACTCCGAACAGGGGTTGTGACTCGCACACTAACCCAGGCAAACATAAACTAGCCTTTGAGATCACAACGAAGTTAGTTCTCAACCAGTTGACTTGTAGTAGTTTGCTTATTGGTCACCTATGCCTTGATTTTCTCGCGTTGAGTGGTCGTAGCAGTTCTCATCTTGCGAGCCTGCATGAGAGCGCCAACTTTTCAAGTTTCTTCCCTTTCGTTCGGTCTCATTCTGCGACTTCAGCTTCCATCACAACGTTACCAGAGATGTAAAATGACGGGCGAACGGCCAGTTCATGCACTCTAGTTTGGCCGTGCTCCGGAAAAGTTGCCTAATTTGACCGCGGTATGCCGAGTTGGAAGATGAGGACATCTCGAGAATGGCCGTTCCGTTCAGCCCAAGTGTCACCTGCTAGGTAGATGCGCGAAAGCTGTGCGAGGATCGCGATGAGCGTGTGTTCGATGACAGCACCTTCCTTAAACCTCAACTTGCTCAATAAACTATCTATGCAGTGGCGGAAGCAAAATAGTTAGAAAGCGTAAGCTAAGCACACGACTAGACGAATCCTCCAAGGCACAAGGCACAAGGCACCTCTTCGAAGGAGCAGGCGTTGTCTGTCGTCGGCATTCGGGGGCAAAAAGGTACATTACGGTCCGCTAGTGCCGGACGTCAGAGCCAAAAGTAGCAAAGTTATAGATAGAAACAAGGGCCAAATTGACCGATCTGGTGTGGTAGCGTGGTAGTTGAGATGCACATGTACCGAGCAAGGTTTCTTCATTCTTTCACCTACCGGTTTCAATAAGATCGACTGGGGATTACCTACTTGGGTATTGGGGCGAGGAAGCGACGAAATGCTTTGCAGAAACAAAAGCCCCTTTAAACCTCAATCGACCGCGGCTTTGCAAGGGAGGGAGACCCTATTCCTATTTCTCTACTGGGCGGATTCTGCCACGCTGCCTCCCCTATCTAGTTAGCTATCCCCGTTGGTTTGAGGAAGGAGGATAACGTGTGACCGCTAACTACTGCCCTGGCAATTTTATGCCACTTCTCTTCTCACTCGATTGGCCCCTGGACGATCTGGATTTCCCCTTTCGGGGCGCCACAGTGCTTGGCGACTCTAGCCATCAGAGTATGTGTGGTGTGGTGGTGCCTTTGTCCTGGGTTTGCCAATCCGAAGATCACAGGTTGTCTAGACTATCCTATCATCGCTCCGGGCCGTGCTCTCCAGGATGCGCGGATACAATTCACGACGATCCAGAAGACATACATTAGAGAAGAACGTGGATCAAGTGCGCATCTAGTGTACATAAACGTTTCAATCCCGGTTCAGCGTTTTACACTAGCGTTGATTGGAGGGATTTACACTGCAGACATTGTGGGGATGCGCATGGGCACGTACACTAACCCTCAACCCCAACCCGTCCTAAAAGAGACAATACCCATTACCGTTTCGTTTTGTAGGTGGCGCTGGATGCAACGAGGGTTTACGATCATGAGTTCTTTGCTAGGTACTCACCAGACTTTTTTCGCGACGCCGAGACTGTGCCGAGATGGTTGCTTGGAGTGCGCCCGCTTGTGGAAAAAGGTGACGAATGCAATTGAAAGGTTCGATTGATTTGACGGCGTACGACGCCAAGTAGGAGTGGGAGAAAAGATGCTTGGCTATTTGGCATGTGAACTTAGTTGCGCCGAAAAGCCATGGTTTGCGTCTGCTGCGTGGACTTGTCACCAAGGCAGACTGGGACACATAATCTCAATTTGATCTTGCATTGACACGTGTGAGTTGGTGGAGGCTGACAATTGAGCATGAGATGATATATCATTTACTGACTCTTTCTGAAACGGTCAGGTTGCCAACATCGCAACTTGGATAGCAGACATGGTCATATCACAGGACATTGCAGATGTGCATTCATCTTTACGTAAAGGACCGAAAGTTGCATGGCAAAAATAATAACCTGTGCAGATTTCTTTGCCTTCTTTATGACACGTCATAAATGATCATTTTGTTGAAAAAGTCGAGTAACACATAGGAAGCCATGGTTGGTTGGTTGATATCCATCACGCCTATACTCAACTTACCCCGTGGTGTGCGGAGGTTAGTAGATCTACAACCTTACTCGGACTTGTGTTGCACGAAGGTTAGCATCTTGTTACACGGGTCTAAGCTACCTTTGGCTTCATGTAGCTAAATATAATACCCACCAGATTTTTTTTGAACCAGGAACACTAGGCTCGCAGATCGGAAAGACCAGAACTTTCTAGTTTGAATTCTCATATTCTAATAGTTCATTCCTAGCAAGGATCAAGCTCACACGTCATGTATAGCAGCCTCCAGCTGGGCGGACAAAGTGTGACAAATTGATCCGAGCAATCCAGGCCATAAATAGAAGGTGCAGAATAGCTCCCAAGATAGATAATAGCATTATCTCCATAAGATGCTGTTGTCTGTTCCTACTCAGATAAGCTGATGTCTGGATGTAACGACTTTCGGCGTTCTGAAATACTTATAGAGTCCTAGAGAACTATATACGGTCCATACTCCAAATGTCTCAAAATTCAATACCAGCATACGTACAGGGAATTATGAGCTTCGCCACCAGGAAACAACTTCCCCTTTGTATGGCAATAATAGTTCATCTCGGGTTACCAGTAGTCAAGGTTACCTATGTTTGATGAACATTTACACGTGCTAAGAAAGGTCGGCCAAGAACCATAGCCCTTATAGGTGTAACACTATCAGGACAGGTTGTCTTTCTCACACTTGAAGCGGTTCTTTAGACTACATATATGTGTTCGTGAAACCCTCTCCCTCAGATGCATGTAAGGAGTTCAAGTAGCAATTAACTACTCTACCTGTCACGTGGACTGTACACTCGTATGCTATTTCGTATGCGCAATCCGGCCGTACAACCCGCGTATTGCACATGTCTCAATAGTACTGAAACGGAAGCTATTCAGCCCTCGCTCATGTAAGACATATTGGCGGACCTCGGAGGTTAGGAGCCCGACCCAAGTTGGATATAGACTCAAGTTATCCTGCAAGGCCGGAAGCAATCTTATTGGACTTTCGAAGACCTAGAGAGCGACAGATGATTGTTGTGATCTGAAGCCATTGCGAGCCCTATTATCAAGCCCTTGTTATACTATCGGCCGTAGTTACCTTCAGTTCATATACTCCATAACATTTCATCCAATCACACTTTGGAACACACATACTGACATAATTATCTGCAGTTGGAGAACATGAAAGATACGACAGGGAAAAGGGAAATCTTCAACTAACATTACGTCGTTATTATTCAGAGCGATCTATCTCTGATATTAGTCTATAATCTATGTGTGGTTCATGTATGAGCCTATATAATATCGCGGTGCTGTAACACCGGCTACGCTATTACTGTGTCTTCCGTTGTGTGAAATACTCCCGTATCAAGAACAGTATACAAACCAGGAAGCCAAAACTTGAAAGCCCAATACCGAAGTACAGGCCACCCCTATATCCAGCAAGTTTATCCCCGTGGTTCACGTATATCTCTACCGTGTTTGCGAAACCGACTCCCAGGGATATAGAGTAGTTGACGACTGTGTTGACGAGACTGGCGCCAACTCCTTGGTGTTGCTTTTTGACAGCATTTGACAGAATCAGTGTGGCCGCTGGGAAACTCATATCCATGCCAAAAGGTATGACGATCGTGCAGACGAAGATCTGACCCCAGTAGATTTGGTCAGGAGGCACCGTTGCGATGAGGATAATGCCAATGGTGAATGCGGCCAGCGCTAGCGTCATGACCACAGGGGGTCTAACCTGACGAGGGCCAAGAAGCCACCCCGTAACGACAGCTGCAATGGTACCGGAAATAGGAAGTGGTGCTGAGTAGGCGACCGTTTGTAGCGGAGTCAGACCACGGATTTCTTGGAGAATCAAGACCAGATACAGGATCCAGATACCAAAAGTTGCCCAGCCGCACGCAACAGTCCCGAGAACGAAGGCGACTTGGCCATTGATAGCGTCGAAGGGTAATAAGGGGCGTTTGGCGACCTTGACCTCGACCCACGCGAAAATGCCAAAGATTGCTAAACCGAGAATAAGGGGTACGATAGTTTCCGGCGTAGCCCAACCAACAATAGGCGCCTGGTTCCATGCGAAGTTGAAGAGAACCAATGCTATAATTCCACTCAGGGCGCCAGGTAGATCCAACTCGTCAATCAACTTCCGCAAGGTGAAACCGTCGGCGAATACATCGTCCTTTCGCGACAAGTCGGGTATGGTGATATACCCAAGTATGATGAGCACAACCAGCCAGATGCTAAATGCCCACCAAGCCCACGGCCACCAAGCTAGTGAGATAGCAGCTGCGACAGCAGTTCCTACAATGGCGCCAATGGGAGCTACGGCACCGAAGAACGCGAAGACCATAGCCTTCCTATGTCCAGGCGGGTAGACAGACCCCAAGATGGCGAGAGCATTGGGCAAGCAGATGGCCGGACCAATGCCTTGGAGGACGCGGGCGAAAACGACCAGTACAAAGTTGGAGAAGACACTCAGCCCGACGATAATGGACCACAAGCTGAACCATGCGTATCCGATCAATAGCATGCGCTTATACCCGAATGCATCTCCGAGCCGGCCGGAGAATAAGATGAAAGTGCCGACCGTCAGGGAATAACCGGCGACCAGCCACGCAAGCTGACCCGGGTTTGTAACACCGAATGACTTTCCGATGACAGATAAATGATACAATGCGATGGCGAATGAAGCCTCTCCAATCGGTGTTAGCTGGGATTTCCCACGTCTTAACGGCTCAGTAGACCCTCGTGCGCACAAATATGCGATTTGCAGCTTAGCGTCGAGAGCAGGGTAAGGAAGAAAGCCAACTTACGAGTACAGAATTGGGCCATACAGGCGACAAACACCATGAGGTACTCCCGGGGCCGTGAAATGTTTTCGGCCGGCCAAATCGACTCGACGTTGGATTGCTGCGGCGCCATGTCCTCCCCGTCAGTGACGCTCCTGTCTCCCTCGCCCGCCGAGGGCGTCGGGGATGTATCGTACTTCTCTTCCATCTCGGCTGCTTTCAAACCTGTCCGCAGCAAGTCGCAGCGGGAGTCTCAAAGTCGATGAGAACGATGAGCGAGGATGAGAGAGCGAGTAATACGACTTTGAGGTGATGAGCCCCGACTAAATGGTTGCAAGCGTCATTTGAAATAGACCACCCCTGCGGATGGACCCGTGTCGACTCCACAGCCAACAGTTTGTCAGATTCGTTCGTTAATCATCATCAGGCAAAATCTTCTGTCACATTACAAACTAGCCGGCTGAATGATAGATCATCAACCTGTAGCTTATCTTAGCAGATCTTAGGTATGATTACGGAGACTTGACGTCGGACTTGAACAAGTCGCGTCGCTTTCCGAGCAAAGTAGCATCACCATGCGGGCACAAAGCACGAGATCTATCGGATATATCATTGTTGTTCGGATCGCGCCTTTCGGAATTACACTGGCCTCTCTAACTCTGGTTAGGTCTGACGCTTGGGTCCACGTAGCGGGAGGCCCGCGGTTACTAACCAGAAGAGAATCTTTATTGGGCTCGGCATTCAATGAGTCTGTCGAAGAAAAGGGCAATTGGCAAAAGCTTGGCATATTGGACGGCTGACTAACAGTTCCGAATCCGGAGAAAATTTCCGAACGATTCAATACGCGTCCCTCATTGCGCTCTGAAATCATCCCACTTCGTGCCAATGAAAACAGTAAAGATTCACAATGCATGGCGCTCAGTAATCCCAGCCTTATCTGTAGATACGGCATTAATAACCGTGTATTTCCGGCGCGTCCATAGACCATTTCTTAACATTGTTAGGCAATACATGTCACGCAGATTTCCATCCATGAATGCGTGATAATATCGGCCAGAGCCATGCTGACGTGGCGAGTGTCAATAACTCGCCAAGGAGTGAAAACCAAACCTACGCCATTGTGACAAGTCTGATCAAGGAAACCCAAACGATGCGCGACAAGCGAAGACATACAGTAGGAATCTCAAGAAGCTCCGGAACCCGGCAAGTCTACGTCTACCTCCTTGAATGAACGTGACCGCACGAGGGTCGTTCAAGGATACAGACAAACAGAAAGCAGCGCAGGTGCCTTACCCGGCAATGTGATCAGATTCTATGAGTGGGGATCCCGATCCTATTAGCATGTCGTGTTTGGCGCTGATATACTCGTCTTCAAACAGATTCTATCCAACGAACTAAGCATTGAACTCACAAGTCACCGTAAGATCTTGGTATAAGGCACGAAGTGATATGAGAAATGACCAATTTGGCATGAAACTCCGTCCTTGAAAGTGATAAACGGGTGACATGAGTTGATGGAATGTCACGATGCTGTACTAGGATAATAGACATGAAAACTCCTTAGTGTAACCTTCTCCGATCACCTACTTCATGTACTACACGCGCTGAACGCCTGTACGCTGTTTCTCATGCCCGAATTGCGCATATCTCAATGGCATTGAAATCGAAGCCGTTTAAATCTCGCTTATTCAAGACAATTGGTCAGACCATGGAGGTTATGAGCTTTTGGACAACTGGATATAAGGTCAAGTCAAGCCAGCCTGCAAGGCTGGAAGAAATCCAAATGGACCTTCAAGGGCTAAAGGAAGACAGAGAAGATTATTGTAATATGAAGTAAGCCCGAGACCTAAAT
This sequence comes from Xylaria sp. MSU_SB201401, assembly GCA_002288965.1. Classification (NCBI taxonomy): domain Eukaryota; kingdom Fungi; phylum Ascomycota; class Sordariomycetes; order Xylariales; family Xylariaceae; genus Xylaria; species Xylaria sp. MSU_SB201401. The sequence goes on from NPFG01000068.1 coordinate 27,107, forward strand.
CTGGCCCTTGTTATATCATGACATAGTTTGAAGTTGGTCACTCTTAGAAAACATCCAATGCTAGCTTAGTACGGACAGGGACCAATATTCTCCACGAGATTCGGATCTGGTCAGCCTTACAATCAGCAAGGCGTTAAATCCGTTTGAGACCCGAAGTCCGATAGAATGTAATATTCTCACAAACGGGAACCCTCGTTTAAAAGCGGAGTTTTTGAGCTATTTCTCGAGTTATTCCATAAGGAGTGTGCGTTGAAAATCCGGTCTACTTAGACCATTGGGGGAGCTTATGAACACAAACTCATAACTTCGCATAATGCTCGACTAGTAGAATGACAACATATCTATGAGGGTAGTCGAGATATAGGATATATGAAAACGGCAGATTTTGTAAGCATCGTACATTACCTTGATGAGTTCGGTTTAGGCCGCTAGGATGGGTGCCTGCTGTGATCGTGATTGTATAACCATTTATTTCACTTCCGATGATCAAGGCTCACGTCTGAAAAAGAAACACATTGTAATTACCATGATCTTTTACTGCAACTAGGCGCGAGCGACACCTCGCTGATAAGATGAATAGAGGGTCAGTAACTGACTGCTTAGCGCTTAAATCGGGATCGGGATCGTAATAAATGCTGCTTTGCACTAAGCTTCGGTAAGTTTCATCAGTATGTCAATTGTAGAATTCCGGCGGACGATTAAACTATAGATTCTATAGAAAGAGACTAGCGAAGCGGCGAGATGAGGAAGGGGTTTATCGTAATATTGACTTTCGATCTTTTTATTCCTAGGGAATATTGTCTTTTATAACCCGTTCTAAGAATCGTTCCCCCCTATTACCATGTCCCTAACAAGCAAAGATGAAGTGGCTACGGCAGGAAACGCCGTACTCCCAATCCGGCAATCTGGAGATAGATTGCCGTTTCCAATTTCGCGCGTCCGATCCCACCAATCGAGGGCTCTCGCACGGGGCTACACGGGGCTCCGCGACCGAAATTCAAGGCACGAAACGTCCCTTAGCGCAAGATCAAGACCGGGTTTGCATTTCCGTGAGATTCCATCGTTGATAGCTAGGCCATGTGCTCGTCACATCGTGCCACAAGATACTGTCGCCTGACGAAGCATACTAGGTAATGCCCACTTGCTACACGTGGCTATTGTTCGTTACCGGTAAGCCGGCGCTTCATTCCGCGCCGAAGTCGATTTACTATGTATTTTACGATGGATAGCTCGTGCAGTAGGATGGTGGGGAGTAAAGAGGTGTTTCGAAACGAGGGTGCTATTTAGGAGGCGAGCGTCCCAATCCTCCAGCCGGCAACTCAAATCTTCGTGAGCGATAGGTTGAGCACGCCTTGCACCTTGCACCTTGCATATTTCAAATATACGCTCCAGATCCGAGCTGCAGGATACTATGAAGTCAACTTTATACACGGCCGTCTCCGTGGCTTTCGGCGCGGCCAACGTCGCCGCCCATGCCACATTCCAGGACCTGTGGATCAACGGTGTGGATTATATAAGTCACCCTGAATCCCGAGAAGTTGGCGATGAGAAATACTGACGTCCCCAGCACGGAGCAACCTGCGCCCGCCTGCCCGTGTCCAACTCACCCGTCCAAGATGTGACATCGGCAGACCTCGCATGCAACGCCGGCACAAAGGCGGTATCGGGGGTATGCGCTGTAGCCGCCGGTGACACAGTCACGCTGGAAATGCACCAGCAACCAGGCGACAGGAGCTGCACCAACGAGGCCATCGGCGGCGACCACTTCGGGCCGGTGCAGGTGTACATGGCGGCTGTCGACGACGCCACGAGCGCGGTCGGCGCGGACGCGTCGTGGTTCAAGATCTTCGCCGACACGTGGGCCGCTAATCCCAGCGCTACCAACGGCGACGGCGACTACTGGGGCACCAACGACCTCAACTCGTGCTGCGGCCTGATGAGCGTCAAGATCCCCGAGGACATCGCCCCGGGAGACTACCTGCTGCGCGGCGAGGCGCTCGCGCTGCACTCGGCCGGGAGCACCGGTGGGGGTCAGTTCTATATGACGTGCTTCCAGCTCAAGGTGACGGGTAGCGGCACTGCCGTGCCGGAGGGCGTTTCGCTGCCCGGCGCGTATGCCGCGAGCGACCCCGGTATCCTGATTAATATTCACGCGACCATGACGGAATACACCGCCCCTGGTCCTACCGGTGCGTTACAATCAATGTCTTTTCATTCCCTCTTTTTTCTCTTCTAATCTCATCTTGTTGTATTTTATTCCATTTGGCTGACATAATACGCGACAGTGTACTCGGGTGGTTCAACGAAGAGCGCTGGCGCAGCATGCGAGGCGTGTGAGTCGACTTGCGAGGTTGGCAGTAGCCCGACCTCGTCGGCGTCGAGTGGTGGCGGCGGCGGATCGGCGACAACGACGGGAAGTGGCTCGAGCCCTACGGGATGCACTGCTGCTTTATACGAGCAATGCGGTGGTATAGGTTATTCGGGATGTACTGCGTGTGCGGTGAGTCCTTCCAGTCACCATTCCTCAGGAAGCTGTTCGCTAACAAGTCATAGTCCGGAACCTGCAACGTTCTCAACGACTATTATTCGCAATGCACCTAATTGTAGTTATGTGGATATGCCATTCAGCGGTTGTGAGAGGCTAGACGACTAGGTCTCAATCTCAATAATTATGAGAGCGACGATCACTGTGTTGGAGGTAGATTCGGTATCCTTTCTGTGAATATACTTTGATATTTGTTAGATTAAGTCTATGTACACGCTCTTACTCACGGGTATTGCTTTCATCCTTCACCGTCACTTGATTATCATGGTATAAGATTGTAGAAGAGTCGCGAAGCAGTACTTTCACAGAATCACGTATATTTTAAAAGGAAGGTTTGAAAATCGCAGTTCAAAGTGATACGAACAAGGCGGGCACTTGCCGCGCGATGTTTATGTCGGGGGTCCGATGTAGTTCTTGCGACCCCAAGCCATGTACCAAACCACTGAGATCAGAGTAAAGCCGACAAACACCACGGGGGCGTAGTTGGCTAGACTAGGGTCAATAACGGGAACAGTGGTGGGCATAGAGAAAAGAGGAATGACCAGCAGGGTCCAAGCTAGCTCCAGATTAGCACAAGGGATACACGAGCAGTACCCAGGATGGGGGTGACGCACCGACGGAGATAATATTGGCTGTCCAGCCGAATTTGCCAAGAGAGAAAGAGCAGTTAGCCACTGTCTTGCGGCCCTCAATCATGCTCACGAAGATGGGCACGCAGTAGGCGGCAGTGAGCGCAATGACACCGACACCAGAGAAGGCATTGAAGGCAGCTGAGGAGCCGAAGTAGATGAGACCAAGAACAATTTGGATCACCATACTCAGCATCATGGCATTAAAGGGAACGTGGAGCTTGGGGTGGACAACCTTCCACAATCCTGAGCCGGGGACGGCACCATCCCGAGAGAAGGCGTAGACGGAGCGCGATGCGGCAGTGGTGCAGCCAGTACCGCAGAGGATGCCAAGGACGAGGAGAGGGATCAACAAGGCAAAGGCACCACCTTCATGCTCGACAGCGCCCTTAATGATGGCCGGGACAGGTTGCGCAAGCAAGCTAAGCTCCTGAAGGTCGCCGATAACGAACACAAGTGGGATGAGAAAGACCAATCCGGCTCCCAGGTTGAACAAGATTGTAAGAACCATAGCTTTAGGCACCTGCGTAGCAGGGTGTTTGACCTCTTCGCACATGCTGCATACTACGTTAGCATCACGCGGGATAATATGACGCTGTGTGACCCAATGGGAGGGGGGTAATCATCCTTACGATAGGATCATGCCAGTTGCAGAGGTGGCGTAGGCAGCATGCAATAGGCCAACGAAAAAAGACCAGCCAGGCGTCCAGCCTGAATTGGCCTCGAAATGACCAAACACGTAGCTAGCATCACGGCGTCCACCTTTAGCGAGAGTTAGGACTGTAACTAAGATAGCAATTAGGCCGGCAAAGGTCCAGAAGATGGCAAATGTCTACAGGGACTAGCAGTTAGCACCAGAGTTTTTCCTTCGACAGTCCACAGTTAGGAGTAGCCCTACATCGAGGATTGGTAGCCACTTGTTGCACAGCGAGCACACGGCGTTGCAAATCAAAGTGATGCCGAGGAAGATCAAAAAGACCTGGTAGGGCTCGCCGGCCAACACGTCTTGCCCATCGGCTGTCTGAAACACATTGACGGAGGACACGAGGAATAACGCGGTCGCGAAGTTGACGGATAATGTAATGGTGATGTTGCCCACGACGTACAGCCAACCGCAAACCCAGGCCGAGATACGTCGATAATTATGGGGCGCGAGCATGAAGGCTTGATAGTAGACACCGCCGGCCGTGGGGTAGACGCTCGTGATCTCTCCGAGCGAAGCAGCGACACAGACGATAATGAGCGAGACACCGACCCAACCCCAGATAATGTCGACAGGACCACCGCATACCAGGGATAGTAGAGAGTTGTAGCAAGACCATAGGGAACGGAAGCTAGGACGAAGGACATGAAGGCGACATGGAAGGTAGACCGCGTGCGCACCAGCTCAGGCGTATAACCCAGGGAACTCAACATCTGATCTGCCGACTCCGTCTGGGACTCGCGGCCCGAGTGGTCGTCGGAGACCATGGCCTCGGTTTTTGCGCCCATTGTCGTCGATGTCAGCAGCGTGTAGCCGATGGAATCTGACAATGTCGGCGCGAAGAGACTCGAAGTTGGGTAGAGTATGGTTGGTTAGTAGAACTAAACTCGCGGTACCAATTAATAATAAGGTTTGAAGAGACAGGCGGCAGCTTGCGGGTAGCTTCAATCGAAGGAGCAAAGAACGAATGGAAGGGTTTAGGGAACATCAGATAGCGAATGATCTGGTTGTATATGAACCAGGGGGGCTGATCATCGGCTGAGAGGGATCGAAAACCTGCCAGGTTCAAAGATTGAGGACATCGGCTCTACACCCTTGGGTTACCGTATTCTCTCTCACTTATCTACTTTAACACGCTATTTTCTGCTTGCCCTATGCTCATCATCCCGTGCTACCGTACGTAGGCTAAGTGTAAGCCAGCGCAGGTCAGTTCAAGGGGTCCCGAAGGGGAAACATTTACATGGTGCTACCGTGTAGCGCAGCCAGACTCGCGATAGTGCAAACACGCTAGGAAACCGCTGTTTCGTCGACGGACCCTCCGCTATCTTGAGCAGTCCTACCTAGCTCCCGACAACCTGGGACCTGCGGATTGCCGCGGCACGCGAATGGGAGCCAAAGGAACTTCCTGGGAAACCTGATAAGACGTCGCTCGCTAGAGCTTACAAGGTAGGCCTCGCTTGGCGCAGGGGGGAGGATCTAGTGTGATGAGGGGCAACAGGGGAGGTGAGAACTGGCTTCAGATTCGCTCGGTGAGCTGCGCCGCGGGTTATCTAGTGCGCTCTCGTTCCCCGTCCCTTATCCTTAGACTGGCAACGGCTGCCTCCTAGAGCAGGGTAGCCTGAGGGGGAGGGCAGAGGGGAGGGCATTGAATGGCCTGTATTCCCATCTGTGGGCAGGCGAGCGGCGCTGTTAGGTCGAGTACAATTACTTTAATTACGATTAGCCGTCTAGCCAGTCATTGCAACAACATCACGGTAAATAAGATAATGACGCTCCTCTGTCGATCATGAATAGCCGTACGTTACACTCCCACAGCGAGGTCTCAGTCGATCAGGCGTTTTGGGAAATTTTGTGTTTCTTATCTTTAACCTCTTCGAGATAAGTTATCTGTAATTCCACCTAATATAGGTACTCGGCCAATTGCTACAGTAGCACATTAGACAGACATGGATAGGGATCCATTCCATACCTTACAAAGAAACCAGCCCCGTTTACGGCAATGTCCAGGATTTGCGAGTTCTGTCTGGGCTTCCCGCAAAGCCTCTGCGAGAGCGCTCCTCTACGGGCAAGTAGCACACACTACATAGCTAGTCATTGGCTATGTCTTAATACCGCAGAGAAATTACCCCTGGACTGCCCTGGAGCCCCGAGTTACCTAGTGAAAGAATATGACGTCGATCTCTCACGCTACAATGGAGTAGTAGCAGCGCTAGAACGCGCTGGGAACCTTCGTCGCTCCACGGTTGCGTGTTCCGTTGCTGCTGCTCCACGCACATCCGTTGTCGCCCCGTCAAATGGCGAGTCGAGCATTGAAGAATGAGAACATTGCGTGGCCCGATCGGTTCTGGCTCGGGATGATCTGTACCACGCTCAATCCGCCTACGGCACAGCTTACATAGAGCAGCGTAGAGATTCACCAATGTGCGCAATGCCTCACCACGTTCTTCGCTTATGGTCAGGGGTCTCCATTCACACGTAGATCGCATCTAGACTAATTCTTAGACACCCATTTTTATACGTATACGACAGGCTAAACAGAAAATTTTCTCGCAACGTTTTTATTTTTTATTTTTATTTTTTACATGAGATGGATCAATCGACAACTGTGTCGTCAACGTGTCGAAGCTGGGTTGTTAAACCTCCGATCCCCTGCGCGTTCCCATGCGACGCGAGCTCCGGGCGAGATAACCTCAATGTTAGATAACAGCTGCCTGGCGACAATAGTTGCGATAGCATCATTGTTTATCGCTTTATCTATATACGGTATCACTTGCGGGTAGATATGCAACGCATGGGAACCATGACTACTGTACGGGGTGCCGGTTTACCGCGAAGACTGGCGCGTATCTACACTCATAAATTCGACAAGATTGCCATACCAAACATGTCATCAGTGGAATGCTTGTACAGTTAAGCACCGGCTTAATTGGGCCCAACCGGCTTAGCAGTGGCGTCGTTTGCGAGTCTCGCCGAAGTAAAAACGGCTCTAACTCATGGGACCACAACTACTCCAGAGTCATTCCCATGCAAGTCACTCAACTAGCGCTCAAGTAGACTAGGGCTTTCGAGATCTACTTGTCTAGTCGAGACGGAGGGCCGGCAAAATGGAACACCGGTGGTAGCAGACACCCAGCTAAGATACTATTTTCATTCGTAAGTGTTATCCGGTTCAACCCATTTTAACTACGGAATGCGGAACACGCCGGGGAAAATAGGACAAGCGCTACCAACGAGTACACGCCATCTCACAATGGAATCTGAGCGTATTCGTTGACCTTTTTCTGTCAACGTAGACCCGTGCACAACAATCTCTCACGTCAGCCGCCACGATAAGAAACACACTGCTGAAGGTATCACGAGGTTGTGACACAAGGACGTCCCTTCATACATACACGGGTCATCGCAGAACGAAGCGAATTGAAATATAGGAATAAACTCTATCGTATTATCGTCGCACCAGGGAGGGCTCGCTGAATGGTGCGGTGGACTATTCATACAAGATAATGGCTAACTAGACAGCTCAAACATTCTTTCATGCGTCGTTCTGCGCATCATACTGCCTAAACAGCTCGTCAAACTGCTTCATTCTCTCCACAGCATCATGAAGACGCGGCCACTCCTTTTCCCAAGGCAGCTCACCCGCCGGCGCCCCACTCTCCCACCATTGGGCATACCGCTCATACAGCTCTGCCACAATTCGCGAGCGACGAGGCAATTCCTTCTGCCACTCCTGCCAGTCCCATTCAATAGGAACGACCTCATCTGTAGCGTGATCATGGAACTTAATGTCGATAGGGTCTTTATATGAGTCGGAATGGATATACGCCCCATTCGCCGTGACCATGATCTCTCCCTTCTCACCATTTATCGACCAGACGAATCCGGGGGTTCCCTCAAACTGCTGCCCGGAGCGGAAAGTAACAGACAGCGTCGCATCTTCCGCGATATCCACCTTGCCCTTCGCTATCTTCCCATGAATTACCACGTGATCGGGGACGTCGGACCGTATCACCTGATCAGTGGTCACACCATTCCCGTCCCGGATCCTGAGCGCGGGCCGCTGGATCTGCATGCGGCTCTGGAACCCGTCGAACTCGCCCAGCACGTCGTGCACGTAGTCGATCGTGTGCGCCAGCGCGATGGTGACGTGGTTCCCGCCGACGCTGCGCTGCGCGAAGTACGACACCGACTCCGAGACGCTGTCTCGTCTCCCGAGGTTCGCGTACGCCCGGACCTCGCTGCTCAGCACGCGCCCGATGCGGCCCGATTTTAAAACTTCCTTCAGCTTGAGCGCGATGGGCGATACCCGGCCCTGCAGGCCGATGATACTGGCGTCGATCCGCTTGTTCTCTGTTAGTGATTGGGCGGCTGTGTAGTTCTCGGCTAACGGCCACTCGATGTAGACGGCCTTGCCGGCGCGCAGGGACGGTGCGGTTGTGGAAACGTGTGTGTCGACCCGGGTATTGCACACGACGAGATCGACGTCTGGATCCTTTGCTAGATCATCTGGACTGCCGTAGGTCTTTACTGTTGCAGGTAGGTTGTAGTGAGCCCGCGCTGCCTCGGCCGCCTTAACGCTAGAATTTAGCAAGGCGACAAGTTCATAATGTGATTTTCCTCGTGCCGATAGCAGGTAAGGGAGATGGCCTTGTTCGGCCCAGTTCACCTTGGCCGAGGCAGATAAGCCAATGAGTGCTACGCGTATAGGGGCCATTTGAGGAGATTTGTTGTGCTATTGCTGGTTATGATGGATGTAGAATGAGTGATTAGCACTGAGACTCAATCCACAGCTCATCAAATTGAATATCGAATGATATTTCCATGAATTATTTCCATCCTGTCGATGCCCCTTTATACTTTTCATCTGCCTTGTATTATTATTAATCGTCGAAGGATCTATGGTTTGTCACATACAGTATATCTTTACCATGACACACAGTAAGCTTCTCAGCCAATGTGGCCCATGAAATCACCGTATGAAAGGATTATCACACTATAGATCTTACCTGTTTAGGAAAATGGTCTCGATGATGTGATTTCTCAGCTCTAAGACAGAGATGCCCTCACGAGGCGAAGTCCTAGTATCCATTTGTCTCGGTTTATCTGTATGACACGTATTTATTATTTATACACCCTCGAGGATCGATCCTCAATGACTGGAGTGTCATTTACTTTTATCAGTATCTCAATATGCATCCCGCCAATCCGGAAACTTATCCTTCATCACAACATGAGAACCCATTCCTTCCGATAATCCGATAGGCAGGAGGGGGGATGCCATGTTACCATCTACAACACCGATCCGCACTATTAGCCGAAAGGATTATACGGCGGAGGTGACGATAGATGGGAAAAGCGGCAAGACGGAGTTAGCATTGGGATAAAGGCGGCCTTCTTGCCGAAAAGCTAGAGGAAAAGCGTAAAGGGGACTGGCCCGAGACACAACCGGGCATGGACACGGCAGGGCGGGGGAGGACGTCGATGACGGGAGGACTACACTACTCGGGATACGAGTGCGACGGCGGGAGATGTGACCACGCCTTATATATCCAGGACAACTTCGTCGGACAGTGTTTCGCGCCCGTTTCTCGCTTTCCATCTGCTTCTCGCGTAATCTAATGCGCGAAGACCGCTCGCAGCGTCAACTGGCCTCTCACAGATGCGCGCACGCACGCAAGCGCGAGCCCGCTACGACGGAGAAGGGGACGCCCTGTACATTGCGTATCATCCTCTGCCCAACAATATTCAACGGCATCCAACGGAACTCGGTATGCAAACAATATCATAGCGCGGCAGTTGATCTCAAGATATGCCAAGAGCCGTCAAACTACCTGGGTGTTTTTTTATCGCCGAACAAGATAAGACAGGGAAAGCAAAGAATTCCAAAGAGTCTGCAGCATTGCGTCGTAACATACTCTTCTCAGTTAAAATATCCGAGGCTTCCTTCCTATCATGCAGACCCAGTGACTGCGCTGGTCTGCGAGCGGCGGCGGCGGCGGCGGGCGAATCTTGAAACACCCTCAGTCTCACGAGAAGCAACGCGTAGCGGCAGTGCTATCCACAACTCGCAGAGACATGCCGATCACATTAACTTAAACTCGAATTCGAGCAACCGGACAGGGCGGCAACTCCACAGCATCGCATCGCATCGCATCGCATCGCATCGCACAGCATCGCAGCGCAGCGCAGCGTAACGACATACCAACAAACACATCGAATCATCATTCCTTTCTCGCTACGCGCTTTATGCGCTTTAATCTCTCGAGGCGCTGGTCCTTTTTTTCTTTTCTTTTCTTTTTCTTATTTATCCCGGAGGACTCCAAACTCCATACTGCTACTCCCTCGCATACCGCTCAGGAGACGCCGTCAAACTATCTAGCCAAGTAAATAGTGGCCATATATAAGTGGCATATACCATATAGTTGGCGTATACATATAAGTGAAATGGTCAGTGTTAAAGTCCCTATATCGTCCCACAAACTCCCACAGTACGTGTAAGTTCACAGCTCGATGGACCAAACATATGACGCCGGCCAGCCAGCCGAGCGGGTCCGGGGCTACTAAGTACGAGAATTGATTGATGTGATTCGCCCATTTTTCAGTGCCCTGTCAATTAGTCAGTCGATCAGTCAAAGCGGAACGACATGGCCTTGTCCTTATCCATGTCCATGTTCATAGCAAGGCATGGTATAGCATGGCGCGGGGCTTTTATTGGATTGTGCATTCGTTTTGTTTCGTTTCTCTCTCTTCCCCTTTCCCTTTTCCTTACAACTACGCTTCGTTTCCGAAAAGAAGGGTGGACCGTGATGGAATGAATTTTGAATTTTCTATGATGACAGCTGATTGGGCATGTGTTGTATGTATAGATATGATGTATCATATCTCGTTACGAGAGCTTGCATTGTTGTATATTGGCGTTGCTACCTCGACGTAGAACCTCCATCAATCAAATTATCCATCTACCTATCTATCTACACCAAACCTACCAATACCATCCATAGCTCATGTCAGACAAGAACGTCCTCCCACACACATACGCATCAATCACAAAATCAAGTTTTGTTTCTCATCGCGAGATTCCGGGTGTCGTGAAAAAAATAGCCATAAAACCCATAATCAATCTCCCGTCAAAACAACAGTGTACGCCGACTTACCGCCTCTTTCCTTTCTTCGTGATTTGATATTTGACCATTTTGACAAATCGTTCGTGTGTTTTACTTTAACAAATTCGCGAAAAAAAAAAAAAAAAATACAGAGCATAGAGAGCATCAAGAGAACAGGCCCTATCCATGCTCTGTGCTGGCGAGCTGGACGCTAGGTCAGGTAACTCACTTCGCTAGCGGGTCCCGCCGAGGCGGCAATGAAAGCTGTCAACTGTGCTTTTCGTCTGTGGTCTGGGGACACGCATGTTAAAGAAAGGGCTTCTATAGTATTCGCTGCCTTAGCGCCATTGGCTTTAGATTCACGCGAGGTACAATATATATATTCGTGCAACTCGGCAACGCAACAGGAGTGGGGAGAGGGGGGCAACACAAAACGAGACAAGACAAGACGAGGCGAGGCGAGAGCAAGGCAAGGAAAAAGGCAAAACGGCAAAGCCAACCAGTTCAGGTCCACAGTGTGGGTGGATGTGAGTATGTCTATTCCCTCTTTTTCGTTCTGCTTGCTTGCTTGCTTGCATAGCTAGATAGATAGGGAGGGAGGGAGAGGCAGGCAGGCTGGGCGTAGAAATTATATATACACACGATACCTTCTTTGTTCCCACCCCCCGTCGAGTAGATAAGTAAGTGAAAACCGCCTACTCCAAATTGGCCCTGCACGCTATGACATGTCGGACTACCACCCGTCTTGTCACGAGAACACACCATCATGCAGCAGCAGCACGTCGCCAGATCCGTCCGAGATATCGTCGTCGCGCCCAACGTCCTCTACGTCCTCTTCGGTCCTCTCGCAGTCTGAGTATGCGAGTATGATTCGATCCGCCAGCGAGAGTGACATGCAGGCTATCATCGAGGTCGAGACGACGTCGTTTCCTCACGTCTATACCGATGTCGGCCATCTGGCCGACTGCCGTCGACGCGAACTAGAGGGGGGCTACCCTTGCTATAGAATCCTGATACCTTCCAGCTCCGAGCTGGGTGGCCAGACAGCAGCAATCCACGGCCTCGTGATATTCGAATCGTATCTTCGCTCCTATAGAGAGTACCATGACGCCGGGACTGGCGAGGGAATCGCACTACCCGCAAATTGGCCGCCAGATAAGAAGCCTGCTTACAGCATTTTGATGGCTGCTATACGGGCTGATCCAGCTTTGCTGGATGAGGAGTTCCTATGTGAGTTGATCCGATGATCCGCGAACCGTGTTGCTTATGTGAACTCGCTAGTTGTCTCGGAAATCTGCATCCATCCCCATGCGCGAGAAAAAGGCAACGGCACAAGGCTCATGCGCCATATTGCGGATGTGGCCGACGTACTCTCCCTGAAAATCATCGTCCTTGTCGAGGGTTCAGTCTCAGACGCTGCTCGACAATGGGCGGCAGACGAAGCCGAGGAGGTCAACGCCGTCGAGTTGACCCAATTAAGGGAAAGGGAGCAGAGAACGACCATACCGTTCTACGGGAAGTTGGGATACAAGAAGAGAGCATACTTCTTCTGGGGTCGCCGAGGTTGCGCCATTCCGAGGATTTTTTACGTGATGCAATACTCGGCATACAGGTAACGAAGAGTACAATACTCGAACAACTGAGACTAGATATCAAAAGCACGTGAATGGCAACGACTGCAAACTCAAGGATTGGCGATATAACTCGAATGTTACGTTTTGGGTGAAAACCCTGGTTGAATCTTAGTATGGGCATTACGATGATTAGGTCGGTTGCTCGCAACGTACCGTGTCACATGCACAGATCCCACGCATTTTATCGGAGGAGGGCAGAGTTTTGTCCTCTCATCGTCGCGCGGCATTCTCGCTCATGTCACTCATTTATTCCTCCCGAAGCGGACGTCGAACTCCTTCAGCACACCCATTATGCTAGCCGTCTCAACGTCTAGAGCAGTTCGATTTGGTGTATTACCTGGCTTAGGGACAGCTCTGAGTTTAGGCAACCATGTCTCGATCTCGTCGGTCGCCCGTTCGAAGCCCGGATGGCTTGACAGAGTCTGGTAGGCATCTGCGCACGATAGGCTAACCCCGGTGGCGGGGTTGGAGGTCTGTGCTGGCGGCTTAGCAGATTTGCAGCATCCACCGCCAGCAGAACCACCGCAGCATCCTCCAGACGAAATTCCAGACTCGCGGGCGAAGCTCGCAGCAAGACTTCTGCAGAAGAGTCCCGATTTAGGATCCCTGAGACACTGCGAACAAGTCCCAGGGCCGTTTGCACCGCACCCGCTGGGTTTGCTGGTGGGTTTAAATGAGTTGTGTTTCAGAGACCTAAGACTGGGTAACTTGATAGCGCCTGTTGATGTGACTTCCATAGCATGAGAGCCCACATCATCTTCCGAGGGAGGTGGTGTTTCTACCTGCTGGCTCATTGGGGGCAGGGTTTGAGCAGCAGCAGTTTCGGCACACACGCAATAACTGCCTTCAGTACAGAAGCCGCACGGCTCTCGTGGTTGAAGTGATGGTTGTGTCATAGGAAGGGGTTCTTCGGAAGGAGCCGGTGCAACAGATACCTTCTTCTTGGAAGAGAACATAGCCGTGAAATCAATCTCGTTGGGATAGGTTTCCGACTTCTGCCGTTTCTCCCCAGGCGCCAATTCGGGAATGGAGGAAGGCTTCCGCTTCAGCTCAGTCTCGACAGACGTTGTGGGAGCGTTCAGCGCGGCCTCGAGACATTCGCACCTCGTGCCGACACTACATTTCCCGCACTCAACAGTCGTGTTTGCGAGTACACTGTCAACACACGAGCATGCTCCTGTGGAACTACAGTTACCACAACCAACGACATCTGATAGTCCATTAAGATGGCCCGGAGAAGACGATGAGTCTGGAGGAGATATCATCTGGGGGATAGAGAAAGCTGTTGTCGAATTCCGATGTCCAGGGATACTGTTTGTGAAACTACCTCTCGAGACATGATGTTGTGAAGATACGCTGTGAATACGATCATGCTGCGACAGGAAACTTCCATTTCTTGACGAAATGCTGGAGGCACCATTCTGCCAGCGACGCCTCAAAGATTCCAGCTCACTGGTGACCGCCAGCCTTTCGGCACGTTCTTTCTCCAAATTATCCTTCAGCATACCACACTGACTCTTTAGAGAGTCAACCTCGCTAGTCAGAGAGTCGATCTGTTGGTGTAGTTGCTGCTGAGCAAGTTCGTACTCTTCACGCTGCTCTTCGAGCTCCACTTCTAATTCTCCAACCCGAGCGGCTCTCCGCTCCCGAAAAGCCCGCTGAGCGGCTCTGTTTTGGGCCTTGCGCTTGGTAGGTGGAGTGTCGGTTGCAGGCTTTCTGCCTGGCTTGGGTCGCGGCGGGATGACCCATTCCTTGCTGGTAATGGACGTCTTGGGAGGAAGTATCGCCATGCCCGCAATTTGGGCGCCTGGACCTACAGGTTTCATAGCTATCTGCGGTGTCGAAGAGGATGGCGTGGACACGTTTGATGAAGAGGAGAACTCTGAGGTAGGTGACGAGACCGTGGTAGGAGAAATGGCGAGCTTAGTTGGACATGGTCTCGTGGTAATTTTGGAAGGGGATTTCAAAAGGACAGCGGAGGATGCCATGTTAGATATACAATGTCGATAGTGATAATCTGCAGCTTCATACGGCCACGGTTCATTCACTACCAGAGCGACGAATGCACTTTCTGAAGATACATACGCTGGCTACGCAGTGTGGAGGCGGTATGCTTCCAGGTTGAGAGTCTCATGTACCGCGTAGAATGTTGTGTTCAATAACAGAACAAAGAAAGAGACGGACAGGTCAATAAAAGAAAGTAGGGTCCAGTGGTTGGGGAGAATGGATGTTTTGAGAGGCTAAGAGTTGGCGGGCTCGAAACCCGCGGAGGGGCGATATTCGGCCGTCAGACACTGGGTGCCAAGGCAAGAGTTTGTGTGTTATTAGCGACTCTGATCAAGTTCGCTAAAAGCAGGGATCTAGATATAGACCGGATGTGCCGAGGAGAAGCTCTGGATTTGCAAGAACAGAGAAGGAATGGATTATTCGACGTCTAGCTCAAGAGCCGTCTGTTTTTGGGCCAGTTAATATGGAAGGATGCGAGCGAAATCTGTCTAATGTAATAGTTGTAGAACCACTGAGCACCGTCAAATTCGAATGAGTTCCGGTGTGCGGTGAGGAATTGGGTTGTTTTGGTGCCGTAACAAGACTCCGATCAAACGAGCGTTGTGAGCAGATATTGTGGCGACCAAACCAATAGCAGTTGGGGCTCGGAGGGGAAACGGGGGTGAAGAGATTTGAAAGGTGGGATGCCAGGTGAGGGGATTAGGTGATCAGTGAGTCGGGGATGGAGATGGTGATGGTGATGGAGCGTTGATGGGAAAATCACTGATCAGATTGATAAGATTACAGTGGATCCCCGTCTTAATTATGGGCCCCATGTGGCTTGACAAGCAGGGCCAGCCGTCGTCACTGGACAGGATGAGCAGTGACTGGACCGTTTGATGGGAATGAGTCCGAATTGAATGGCCTCGACCGAGTGACGGGAAGGCTACAAGCCCTGACGCTTGGCGATTCGCAGTTGTGCCTAGTCAGACGTAGCGATGGTCAAGTTATGACGGACAGTGGATCGGGCATAGACCAATGGCCGTCGACGACGATAGCCTCCAGTCCACTTTCGGTTCAAAGCAGCTAAAATGGCCGGTCCGGCGTAGTGGTGATCCGAGTGGACTGATGCGAGAGAATTCTGCGAGGACACGCGGAATACTGTGTAACTGTCGCAGAGCACCTGCAGCATGCTGAAACTTATCTACAGTTTCAGTCGGACAGATAGGAGAAACGATGACCCTTTTATGGGTGCGATTCCCTCTTTACGATATCACAAATAAGCGAGTGTCAAAGGTAGGAAGTAAGGTAAGGTTCCAGACTTATTGTTCAGTTGGTAAGTAAAATCCCGTATGACATCTGCTTGCTTGCTTAGTTGCTTCAAGAGTCGTTGGGTGGTCGGATGGGATCGGGATAAGAATGCCACGGTCGGAAAGCCGAGCTGCGCTAGTAACGCTAGTAACAGTCACTGGGGCAGACTGGGGGTCCCTGGGTGGTAACGCCATGTAATGCGAATACGCAGCATTGTCCGCAACCGCCGATACCGGCCCTTGCCCTTACCACATGCTTAAGTGGAACGAACGCCTTGTGTCTTGTGTTAGCTGCTCACTCGGAATTACTTTCTACCATAACTTCAAGCAATACTTGTCAAATTGTCAAAACGCAAATGGAGTCATGAAAGGCCTTGTTTATGGATGCAGAGATTCGTCGACAAGTAATTTGCAATTACTTGTCTCTCTAAAGCTTACTCCATGCGAGATAATCACAACGTCTGCTTCGTAACTACTTACTAAGTATAAGGTACCTCTAACAGTAGCTAGGAGCATCTCCGCGGGGGAAGACAAAAGACGTCACTCAGGTATAATAACTTTTCTATATTCAAACATGGATTGCTGTTAGCACACAATAGACTGCCGAGTTTCTACTACGTGTAACTGAATGGCTAAGTATTACGGTCTTCATCCAACGCAGGGGGCATTGAGGCGCTTATATGCTTCCCCCGTTCTTGAGGCGTGGTTGTTCTTGGTAGATGTACCTAAGTACCCTTTTGGTGGGTAGGGGTAGGTAGACCCCATCTTGTACAAGCAGGCAAAGAACGACGTGATATTGTGCATGATACCTTCCAACACCTATGGCTGAGAGCGCAAAAGAGCAATTGACCTTGTATCTCCGCGTCATATATCGAATACATACCAATTTGCCATGCACTTTGCCCAGGCCTGAGGATTTTGGCTCCTAAATCAAAGAGATACAAGCTACGAAGCTTAGAAAACGGCATACGATACAGACTATCTACGCATGCACTGGACAATAGCACCCGCAGATTCACGACATACACATGCGAATTTAATACTACGGCCATAGATACAAATAATTAGAAAAAAGGGCAGAAATCATGGCACACACCCCAGCCCTCGCGGCCCCCAAGCCCAACCGCCCGGCGACCTTCCACATGCCCTCCTCCCCGACCTCCTCCTCAGCAACCACCGAAGAAGAAAACAACACGAACAACTACAACATCAACAACAACGACTATAGCGAAATAGACGACGACACCCCCCTCCCCTTCCCCACCGCACTCCCACGCTCTGATTTCCTCGCGCCAGACTTCAGCGCGCCCGAATATCTCTCCTCACTAGGCCCACACCGACACCAGACCCTCGAGGATCTACGTTCCGACCTACGCGAGCGCAGCGCCGCGATCGGCAACGAGCTCCTTCGAGCTCGTCAACGAGAACTATGCCAGCTTTTTAGGGCTGGGGGACGAATTACACGGCGGCGAGGACCGCGTCGAAGACGTCCGGGTCTCGCTCTTAGGGTTCCGGCGCGCGGTCGAGGAGGTGCGGAGTCGGGTTCGCGGGCGTGGGGTTGAGGTCGCGGGTTTAGTCGGGGAGTTGGGGGATGTGAGAAGGGAGATTGAGATTGGGCGGAAGATGATTGAGTTGGATGATCGGATAGCTGCGCTTGAAGGGCGGTTGGCGATTGGGAGTTTAGGAGGAGGAGGGGAGAGAGATGAGAGTGATGAAGATGACGATGATAAGAGGAGGATGATGATGATGATGATGATGGGGGAGAGGTGCTGGGGAGTAGTGCTGTCAAGTTGACTCAGTTGGCGGGTGATTATGTCGCTGCTGATGAGCTCGCTGACGTTATTGGGAGAGATGCCCCGTTGGTGAGGAAGATGGAAGAGAGGATGATTAGGTGTCGGAATACGCTCCTCTTGGATCTCAATGCGGCCTTGAAAGAGGCTAGGAAAGCTGGGGCGCCGGGACGGGCGAGGTTGCTTAGGCTTATGGGCGTCTATGTCACGTTGGATGCGCAGGGCGAGGCATTGAAAGCGTTGAAGGGTAAATGAAGATGGCCTCGAGGATGCAATCCATCGGCTTAATCCTATAGGACGCATATACCATGGCAAGAATCATGTTATAAGCTTGCAGATTAGCTAGATACCCATGCACTTACAGACTCCCTTTACATGGGAGCGAAGCAGCAAAAAAAAGAGAAAGAAGTATGTGACTTCGTATGATACATGTTTATACAGTGCTATTTATGTCCCGCTCTATATATCATCAAAAGTGCCACAATATCTACATTTACATAGCCGTGCTCAGATGAGCTGGTGTAATCTTCTCATCCGTCGACGCAAACCAGCCGTTCAAGCTGAAACCAGGCCCGCTCGTCGACGTGAGCACGACCTCGACAATGTCCTTCCTAACCTTGTCCTCGAGCACCTGGATATTGCCCTTGACAGAGTTGACCATGGCCTTGATGTTCTCCGAGAGCATCTTGGGCGTGAACTGGATATTGCCGATGGGCATGCGGATAGCCCCGATCTTCTCCCTGTAGTTCTCGGCGCCTACCATGTCGTGCATCATCGCCACAACGCTCTTGGTGATTGTGTTTGTTTTCAACGAGGGCATCAAACCCTTCGGACCCAGGATACGGCCGAGGTTGGCCTTCTTGAGCGCAGGCTCGGAATCGATGTGGCAGATGAGGCGGTTGAAGGGTAGTTTGTTGGGGTTCGCCTTGATCATCTCGAATAGCGACTCCTCGCCAAAGGCCACGGCACCAGCAGCTCTAGCTTCGTGAGCGGCGCCGCTGCCTTCCTTGCAGATGACGGCAATGCGCGTGTCGTTTTTGACGGGGTATGGGAGCCGTATGCGGTCACGGAGTATGGGGCTGTTTTTTATGGTGCGGATCTTGAGAGCGAGCTCATATGTAGACTGTGAAGGGGGGCGACCGACCTCGGCCGCTCGCAGATATCTATATCGTCGTCAACATTCTGGTGTTCTATCATATCCTCTATCGGCTCACCTCATAGCATCGCACAACGAGAACTGCTCCTCTTTGCTCGGTGCCGCATATTTGTACTCTTTGAATCGCTGCTGTCTCCGCTTCTTCTTCAATTTTTCCTTTTCCTTCTCACGTGCCTGCATCGCCTTGGTGCCCGCGCTCTTCCATCGTAACTGGTTTGTCGGTAAGGGCGCTAATAACTTGGGTATCGTAGCCGTCGCCGGTCTTATCATCGATGATAAATTTAACCTCGACAATGAGGCAACGCATTGATTTGTCGTCGCCATGACAAGGGGCCGAATGTGTGTATGTGTGCCGCCGCTGTTGTCGTCTGTCACTATCGTCAAGCTCTGAAGTCGAATCAGGAGCTCAGAGACTGACTGGCTGAATCAACGGGATTGGACCGACCAAGGTCTTGGCGTGCTGAGTAGACTTTTGGTGGAGCAGATGAATAAAATAAATAATTATCGACACCTGAAATCTCAGGCGACAACATCTTCTATCTTATCGCTGCTTTATTATCTTATCGGGCACTAAGCATCCCCCCCCCTCCATGCCGGGCAAGCTTCCAAGGTTCCGTCACAGAGTCACCCCGCCATTGAGTGTATGTGTGCTATGTTCTTTTTCTGACCCCGCCACCAAGAAATCGCATCACTGGTCGACTGATTGTCTGCATATTTTGGCTGATCGTTTGGGTTGTTGACTCACTCACTCACTCACTCATAGATCAAAGTCGGGCCACATTATTACGTCAGGCCATCTTTACTATCTTTACTATCTTATACAACTTTCGTCTTTCGCTCCCTATTTTTATGGTAACTCGGTTTTAGAATTTGATCTACTTCGAAACTTAAAAATGAAGGTAGACGAGCTCGTCGCCATTTCCGAGTCGCTCGGCGGCGATTTCAAGTCTATCGAGCCTCACCTCATCCGACTCGAGAAGCACTTGACCCTGCGCACCTACCTATCCGGTTACACCTTGAGCGAGTTCGACCACAAGATATGGGTTGCTATCAAGAGTAACAGGGTAGCTGTGTCGTTTGTCCGCAAGGGGTCTTATGCCAACCTTACTCGATGGTTCACCTTTATTGAGCAAACCCACCCAGAGATTCAAACCGAGGTGAAGGCCGCCGACTCTGCCCGCAAGGCCAAGATTCAGGCTGCTAGCCGGGCTGGAGCTAGCTATAACTTAGCCCTCCAAGATACCGACAAGGGAGTCGTGACTCGATTCCTGCCCGAGCCATCGTGAGTAGCGACATGAAGATGAACAGACAAATCGGAAGTCAATTTACTAAAATCCCTATCAGGGGCTACCTCCACATTGGGCATGCCAAAGCAGCTCTGCTAAGCGACTACTTCGCTCACCAAGCATATGACGGCAAGCTACGCCTACGATTAGATGAGTATGCTACCCCTTTTAATCTAGCCCTGGACGCTCGAGAGATCAACGTTGCCTATTAGAGAGATAGCCATATCCCAAGAGATATTTGTCTCCCAACATAGTTCTATCGTATGTATCCGAAGAAGCACTTGCTAACTCTGTCAAACTAGCACGAATCCTTCTAAAGAAAAGGGTAAGTCGTACAGAGTTACTTATCTTATAATAAGCTAACATAACTTTCAACAGAGGAGTTCCAGGATGCCATCATCGAAGATCTTGCCTTGATGGGCGTCAAGCCCGATGTCGTCACATACACCTCAGACTACTTCGACCATCTGTATGAGACTTGCTTAAAGCTAATCAAGGGCGGTCATGCGTACGCCGACGACACAGACGTCGAGACCATGCGTGATGAGAGAGGAAAGGGTATCGAGTCAAAGAGGAGGAACAGAACTGTAGATGAGAACTTGGATATCTTCGAGCAGATGAAGAATGGTACCGAGGAGGGCCTGAAGAACTGCATCAGGGCCAAGATCAGCGTCGACAACCCGAACAAGGCTATGCGCGACCCCGTCATCTACAGATGCAACCCCAATGACCCTCACCACCGCACTGGCACCAAGTGGAAGATGTACCCTACCTACGATCTGGCCTGCCCCGTCGTCGACAGTCTCGAGGGCGTCACCCACGCCCTGAGATCAACCGAGTATACCGATCGCAACCCCCAGTTCCAATGGTTCCTGGACACCCTCCAGCTCCGCCAGGTGTACATGTGGGACTTCTCCCGCATGAACTTCATCCGCACATTCCTGTCCAAGCGAAAGCTCGCCAAGCTCGTAGACAACGGCAAGGTCTGGGGCTGGGATGACCCCCGTATGCCCACGATCCGTGGCGTGCGCAGACGTGGCATGACCATCCCCGCGCTGCGCGACTTCATCCTCAAGCAAGGGCCCTCGCGCAACGTAGTCACCATGGACTGGACCAGCTTCTGGGCCGCCAACAAGAAGGAAGTCGACCCCGTGGCACCCAGACACACCGCCATATTGAAGAAAGACGCCGTCAAGGTCGCCGTCAAGGGCGAGGGCGCCCCAGCGGAGCCACGCACAGAGGACAAGCCGCTGCACCCCAAGAACCCCGCCGTCGGCACCAAGAAGGTCGCCTTCAGCCAGGAGATCCTGCTCGACCAGGTCGACGCCAAATCCTTCGCCAACGGCGAGGAAATCACCCTGATGCAGTGGGGCAACGCATTCGTGCGCGATGCGCCAGCACCCGGTTCCTCCACCACTGACACCCCAATCACGACCCTAACAGCCGAGCTAAACCTGCAGGGCGACGTGCGCTCCACCGACAAGAAAGTCACCTGGCTCTCGACGCAAGGGCAAAAGCTCATCGACGCCGAGCTCTGGGACTTCGACTACCTGATCACGAAGGACAAGCTCGAGGAAGACGACGATTTAGAGAAGTTCCTGAACCCGATCACGGCGACCATGGAAGAGGCCTTCTGCGACGAGGGCGTGACGAATCTGAAGAGGGACGATATCATCCAGCTTGAGAGACGGGGGTATTATCGGGTTGACAAGGCGTATGGCGATGGGGACGAGAGGAAGATTGTCTTGTTCTGCATCCCTACTGGAAAGAACAAATAGATGGATAGATAGCACGTATTTTGACTGCTGGTCTATGTATGGATTTACTTACATGGCTACTGGCTACTTAGAGGTACCTACGTCACAACTGAAGAATGTAAAATGTTAGGAGACAATTACTCTATCTGCCTCGTGGGGAGTAATCCATCCATTGACCTACATCCTCTGATTACGGCCCTTCCACTCGCAAAATGCACGCGATTGAGTAGCCATAAGGCTAGCATAAACGGCACTACATATGATGACAAGTAGGTAATCATAGGAGAATATATCTGCCATGCGATTTATACATACATACTTACATATATACTTATAAGCTCCCGTTGCCAAACTGAATAAATATAAGAATCCCTAGATAAATTCCAGGCGCAAAGCACCGCTGACATCATGACGAGCTCGGTTCGGCGGGCTGTCTGTACCTGTGCGCGCGGTGTACCTGCGCAAGCGAGCTCCTTCGTCTCGGTGTCTAGATCTAGGCAGCTGGGCTCGGTAAAGTAAGCAAATAAGCAAGCAAGAAAGCAAGCAGTATACCGTATAGAGTACTCCGTAATACCTTGAAAGGTACGGTACGTGCGCAGCTAGCTACAGCCTACCCGGTCCCCTACCTACCTACCTACTTACCGCGGACATGGATATGCCTACATACACAGTACGCGACGGCATGAATGTAAATCCGTATGTGACGTGAGCCGCCTGAACTGAAACTACAGACAGTAAGGCATTAAAGGCAAGCTCGTCCCCGCTGGGCCTGGATCGGAATACCGTGCCTACATACCATGCCGCATCGATTCGTCTTGTGGCTGTACCAATCTTATGCCTTCCATAGAGGTAGTAGTCGGTTGTGAGCGCGCTCATTATGACGAGGCAGGTCGGCCCAACGTGTCATTCAGCCATGGGTGATCGCTGCGTCGCTGCCAAGCAAGATACGATTTTCGTAGGTGTTTGGTGCTCTTGGTCGGCGATTTTCAGGGTTGACGCTATTTCTTACCTCACTATTGGACGGACAAGATCGAGATGAAGCAAGATGTGATAGGCACGGTAAGTATCTTGGGTCCTGGGTCCCGGTGCTATGCCAACAAAATATCTCCCAACCTACCTACCTGCTTACTTATACGGCGTTTGCAGGTGTTGACTGATTTGACAGCGGTTAGCGACATGATGTGACGAATGTTCCCGACCCGTTTGGCTATCCTATATGAAGGGGTGGACCCGATGTATGCATGCAGATGTCTACACGTGTGTATATGTGTACTATCGTGTAGCGTATGACGGGAGGAGCGCGACAGGGCAGGCAACGACGGTTTCCCACGGAAACGCTATGCTGGGGAATGTTGCGCGAACTATGGCTACCTTGATATCTGGATGTCGGGTGTATGCTTGCTAGTGCGGATCTGGCTATGCACCTACACCTTGACTCCTATTCGAGGATAGCTCGCGTTGCGTGGTGTAGGTACGAGAGCATCGTAGCTTGGGATCTCGCTTTCTAGAAGGTGCGGATCACTTTATGATCTTTGCCTATGAGGGCTCAGCCAACCGAGAGAAGCACTGAAGTTGCAACAGGGGTAGCAATCATAAAATTAGGAAAGCTGGGAACAATAAGAAAGGGTATAAGAGAAAAGGAGAAAGAAGTAAACGGTGTCATTAGCCACGAGGGATACGGAGACCGCTCTGGTGGAGGAAACGTTATTGCAGCATGGCGAGCGTGTAGCAGTTCGTGGCTGTACCCGACCGAATACAACCTATCCTGTCCCTATGTGAGGAGATCGTTAATATTTTTTTTTTTAGCTGCCGCTTTAACCTGTTGTGACAGGAAGGCATCTGGTAACTGAGACATCTCGAACCATGTCACTCATGGGTTAATCCATGATAGCCTTGCCAGGTAGCATTGATGAAAACAAGACTAAGAAAACCGCCGATGTGGAAACTCCACCAAGCATGGGGATGATGCTGGGGCAAGAGTGACGTGCAGCGACGAGAAGTCGCACAAGGCTGAGAACGGAGATCCGAGGATGGATGTCATGGGCAGCAAAACAAAGCGTTTCGGGACACGAGGGCGGGCTGGCGCGGGCTGGCGTGGACAGTCGAGGAGCGCGCGCATTGGCCGACTCCAGGCTGGGGTCGACATGGCAGTTTCAGTTTTCAGAATGACCAGAAAGCGTTTCGGTGTGTACCCTTACCCTCTACGACACCATGCTGTTCGTCCAAACCCCATTGCCATGCCGTTGGCGTGGACGCCATGAGCCATGCCACGAGCGAGTCATCCGCAAGAACAAATGGTTGCGGAAGCGGGAAAGGCACAAGGAACAGCGCGGCGGGGCGTCCGAAAGCCCTGACCAACCGCGAGCAACGACCAAGACGCATCCAAAGGGCCGAAGTGGACGCGGGCCGGGTTGGGCGTGTGGAGGCGTTGTTTCGTAGGCTCTGATGGGTTCGCGGTGGCCATTTCGATGCGTTGGCATTAAAATATATCGAGAAAAGAGGAGCACATCTGAGATGGCCTGGCGCGTGGACGACGTGGATTGGGTGATCGGAGGGGCTGGGCAGAGCGGTCCGGCTCCTCTCGCAAGAGGCTCGTTCTGTTTTAGGCTCGCCTGCCAGCGCAACGCATCAAGAAAAGCGACGGATACAGGGAAAAAAAAAAAAAAAGATTACCCTAGCTGGTAGAACGGGAATAGATTTGCAATCAATTATCATAGCATGAGGATTATTGCTGACTAGAACTTGAATCCGGGCACTGCACCCTGAGTTTCGTGGGATACTTCTGGTTAAGATCTTGCATTTAGTATTCATAATAACGGCTTAGCAGTCAGTGTGCATAGGAATAGTAAAAAGACGTACATAAACTTGGCGGTACGTATGTCCACGATGCGGGTGATAAGTTAGGCCGACCTCCGAAATGGCGGAACATGAGATGAACACAAGAGGACAGATAGACGGGCATGATACTGGAGACAAGCGAGTTGGTCTCAGGTAGCCAGGCGGGCAGAGGTAGGTAGGTTGGCGACCGATAGATGGGATAGAGGTCATAGGTGTGTATGCACGATGCAAGGCCAGCTCAGCAAGCAGCTGTCCGCCTTTTCCACGGTCCTCTCTCGTCCGCCATCCGCCACCTCCCGCCAGAGAGAGACATTTGGCAGTGGCGTTTTGTGAGTTGGTGAACAAAACGAGGAAGGGACGAATTAAAAATCAAAATTAAGATTTTGCGCGACAAACGTCATCTCACCGTTTGATGACTGCGCCTGCCTTTTTTTTTTTTTTTCCCTTTCGTGTATGAGGCTAAGCGGGCAGGCACTTACTTACGTGGTAGGCACGGAGAGTCAACCACCGCCGTCGTCGCTGCCGGGTGGAAATTGATAAGAGGTAAAACAGAAAGGCGGTGGGAAGGCGTGCTCAGCGAGCGCTAACCAGCTCATCATCATTATCACGCTTTTTATTACTCACGCGCGCACACCATGATACACATTCACGTATACGCAGTCACTTGCTATTGTTCACTGTACCGACATCCAAACAGTCCAACTTGAAGCTAACACCACCAGTTAATGTGGGAACACTGGAATTGGAGAAGTTGTAGAATGGGACGACCAAGTCTCAAGCACCTTTCTTTTCGGAGTGGAAGAGAGGATGGATGGAGAGAAAAGAAGAAAAAAAATACTGCTATTATTATTCTTCAGTAATATTGCCATCGCTATTATTGCTACCTATCACCTTGTCTTGCTGAGCTGGTTGGAAGGTTGGTGGACATCTACGCGGAAGAATCCTTGGGTTATTTATTGTACCCAAGTACTTCGGCCTAATTAGGTACAGACCGCGAGAATGTCCAGTGTCTCTGATAGGCATTTTGTTTTGATTCAATTTGAGTACAGTAGACGGCGGCTATTACTACCGCCATCGATCAAGGTCCCGAGAGACGGGATCGACGGCTGTGGGCTGGCAAAGCTCCCCTCATCCTTGAAGTGGCTAACTGAAGATGACAGGGATGGAAAAAGAATGAAGAGCATTTCGAAGTCCGGCGCACGGAGCACGGCATTTCGTGGCACTTGCCGCCTTTGGCAGTCGGGCACTGCATTTGGGTACCCTGTCTGTTATTCTTGGTGGTTTTTGTTATGGTGATTCTTCTTCGTTAGTGTCTTCTTCGAGCATCTGTTGGCCCTTCCATGCATCGCCTATTCTCAATAGGGCCAACCTGCTAATACTATGTAGGTGCTAGTATCATGAACGACTTCACAGAGGAGTAATTCGAAGGATACTCAGACAAAAGCGGACCGGCTACGCGTACTCAAGGTAGCACCCGTGCATATCACGAACCAAGCTACTGTATATGCTACACCACCAAGTGCCTACATGGTGTACTGGCTACAGGGACAAGTCAAGAAAGCAGGAAAAACCGAAGGGAAATTAGTAGGAAGTAAAGGACACAGCAATGCAAGTGTCAGAAAAGAGGTATTCTACAGTGGGTTCTAGTGGATCGGTACTAAGCGGTTCGTGTCTAGTCATGAGGAAACATCCGTCCTCCTCCAACCTCTGGCGAGAACAGAGAGTCGCTTCTTTTGGCAGAGAGCAGAAGCATTTGTAGACGGGCAGCAAGAAAGTTTTACCTAGTAGTATACAATCGGTACATACTGCTATAATAACATGTTCATGTAGCTATCTGTGTAAGTCAGTCAGTCGGTCAGCTTGCTACCTACCGGGACCCATGCGTGCAGAATCCAGCGCATGCACGAACGACGGGCGACGACGACAACGAGGACAGACAAGGCGGGACCACGACGACGCCCAACACATAGCACATACCTTCGATCTAGGTATCTTGGTTAACTACAGTATAGTACGATACTTGCCTTACCGTAAGGTACAGCCGTGCAAGCATATGTGTTATTCCTGTCTAGCGTGGACATGGCAACCCACATTTTGACGCCTGCGTTTGACACAACATCCCCGTCAGATGCGGTGTGCTCGTCGTGGATTGGTAGCAGTGCATCTGCTGGCCACGACAGGGGGGCTGCCTCCTCTGCTGCCTCCGTGTAAGACAAGTACCTCTCCGCCCTGCCCGGGTAGGCTAGGTACCTCGGCAACTGGGCCTCAGCACTGTAGGCTGTAGGTCGGCGCTGCATCACATCACATCAAGGACCATACCGTATTTCATTCACTCACTCAACTCGACCTTCTATCATATCCAACCACTCACGTCCCCCTACCTCTTTCTATACATATATGTCTACGCTACAGCACATTACATTACATGCCCCTACAGCATACATATGTACATAGACCCATCTGCCTGTTCACCTGTCTACCTGTGTGCCTAGTGAACATCGAGGTATTCGTTCACGCTCTATACCACGTTCCCTACCTAGATCTACGCACGATATCTCGAGACGCATAGGTCATCTAATCTACACGACACGGAAGAGATATACATACATACCTATACGGGCCCGCCTCTACCTACATGATGTACTGATTACTGATTACTGATCCCTGATCTCTGTTCTGTCTTCTGTTCGTGTCTTCCCCTCTAGACTACTTACATACATCCAAGAGAGCTCGCCGCTTTCTCTTCTGTTTCGACCTCACTATTCCTCTTTTCTTTCTTGTACACCCCCCCTTCTATTTTCGGACCCTTCCAGGTTGAAGGAACCAAGGGAGACATCGGTAGAATTTGGGACTGACAGCTCAACGGTGAAAGGCGACAAGACCGCTCACCATTTGACCATTGTGTTTCGACCTCTTCTACCTACCTACCCGCCAGCGAGTGAGCGAGCCGGCCCGCCATCCACACCCACTCTCGCTCCCACGCTCACACACCCAACTCGATACCTTACTTACACGCATTTCTGCCCGAGCTCCGACGTTGCTGTCGCCGCTGAAATGAGCTAAAATCGCCATCCCGCCTGACCGGCCTCCCTCCATTACCACCACCTACTCGCACTAACAACCCCTCCCCTCTACTTACACCCTCTCCTGTTATCCACCCAACCAGCCAGCCAGCCAGCCAGCCAGCCAGGCCTGCCGGGATTAGCTTAAACAGCTATCCTACCACCACGCGCGAGCCCTGACTGTCTTGAGGACTTGTTTCCATTTCGATTCTTATCGAGAACAAGTCTTTCTGCTTCGTTCCGCAACTGCTGGAGCGGAGACCTTCTCTGGCAACCAACCCACGCTCACTTATATATATAAGCGGAATCGGGCAGTGCCGCCAAACCCCAGCCGGTTGTAAAGCTTCCTCGCAAAGCTGGCTCGCCCCCAAGTAGCTCTTCCAGCGTTGCTGCGACTGCAGACGCTGATTTCTTGCTGGCCGTTCATTTGTATGGACTCACCATGATCTCCATGCAGCGCTCACTCTCGTCTCCGGTCTGCGTTCATCCAGCCCCTCGTGAGTGATCCCGCGCCATATGAGGGTGCCTGTCTTGTCATATACTATGCTTGTGGTTGCTGATTGATTGCTCCGCTGCCTTGCAGCTGTTTCGCCGACCGCGACGAACCCGTCTCGACCTCCCACTCCGTCTCATGAGACGCTCGTAGTTACGTCGGAGCCACGCCGGCATCGATCACGAAGCCCTGTACATTCCGCCCCGCCTCCCGAATCCGCCGGCCGGCCCCAGAGTCGTCGACGAGCGACCACCCCAATAACGATGATCGACCTCACGATGACCATGGTATGAAACAGGATACAGGCACAAGTGTGCCCAAGAAGCCTCTTGTAGCTCAGACCCTTACTCAGCCAAGTGCTCTGTCTTCGAATGACCGTACGATCCCATCTCCGGGCACCTCCCATTCAGCTCTCAAGGACGCCCTTAACGATACGCTCAAGGATACCCTCCAAAAGGATGGTTCGTCCCGCACGCTTCCGCAGCCCCTTTTGGGCGATATTTCTCAGTACACACATAATTACGTTACCGTCGAGGATGATGGGACCACCCTTCAAGAATTGGCCCATCTGGTTCGGCTCTCCAAATATCAAGAGCGCAAGCGCGCACAAACGCGTGTTCGCCTCCAAAGAAGCTTGATTTCAACCGCCTTGTCTGCACGCCTGACACGCTGTGGCGAAACCACCCAGCGGAATCTAGCAGATCTTTTTCGGTCCGGAGACACTCACATGTTTGCCAAGGTATATGATGCCGTTCAGGATGTTCGTAACAGCTGCGACGCCACCCGTCGTTATGCTCTTTTGGAACCAGACATGGAACCTCTCCAGTCGGCGGGCATGGCATCTTCCGAGACCCTGGATAACCCACCCAGTGTCGCTGGCAGTATCAGTAACAGTCCCGTCACGCCTTTCCTCGCTGACCTCGGCAGTTCATCTAGAGAGATAATTCTACATTTTCTAGCCCAGATACGGACGAACCCCGACTACTTAGCGTCCCGATTGTGCGCTCTCAGTGTCAGCGAGCTTCAGGCCCTTACCGTATTTCATATTGGGTTGGATCCAATAGAATCTGTTTTACCCTTTGGTAACACGCAATCGAGTGGGCGTGGAAGTACCAGCGCTGCCAATAAAAGCTCTGCTAGTGCTGTTGAACGGCTTTTATCTTTTCAGCGCCACGACCCCTTATCTGCTCTCATATATACTTGCTTCGCCAATTCTGCTGGACCAGACAGTGCTGAAGACAAGAGAAGAACACAGGTATGGGCTACGGCCTGCTCTCGTCTAATCCAGGCCGCGCCTGTTGAGTATGAGAATGTCCTCGTGGCCATAGTCAACGTCTGGTCCGCTATGCGTAATTGGTCCGGACGGTCCAATATGGAATGGTTCAT
Source organism: Xylaria sp. MSU_SB201401 (assembly GCA_002288965.1). Taxonomy (NCBI): domain Eukaryota; kingdom Fungi; phylum Ascomycota; class Sordariomycetes; order Xylariales; family Xylariaceae; genus Xylaria; species Xylaria sp. MSU_SB201401. The sequence continues at coordinate 56,785 of NPFG01000068.1, forward strand.
CATGAAAGTTCTCAAAGACGGGGCTTTCCTCCTAGACAGAGCCGATGATCCTCAAGGCAACAGATTTCACGATATTGGAGACTGGACCACCAAGGATTCCATTAGGATCGAAGAATTCTATGATCAGGTTTTGAATGAATTATTTGACCTCCTTGACGATGAGGATGGCACTGGTATTCCCGAAGGTGTTTTGGAACTAGGAAATGAGATTCTACGTCACCTGCAAAACATCGCCCCATCAAAGGTTGACTCTACGCGAAATTGGTTTGTATACAAATGGATATTTTCCAACTGGCTGACGGCCGTCCTTATCCATCCCGAGAATTTTGGCATGATGGCCGAGTACAACATCACCGAGTATGGCTGCCAGAGGATCCTGAAGAACGTCGCACTCAAAGCTCGCGACTTGGTCAATGATATGCTGGTGCCCCACCACCTAGGACAGCCAGTATCTACGCCTTTAAAGATTAAAAAACATATTGAAAATCTAGTAGGTCGGTTCAAGCCATCGCGGACCCAAAAGACGGCGCGGCTACTACCCGCCAGATCGATCACTTCATTGCGAGAGACCGCCGAGGTGCATCCTTACCTCGTGGTGAGCCCTGCTGATCTTGTTACTCTCGTCAATGTTCTTTTCCCAGAACGTCGTCCCCAGTCCGCCCACTCAAGCAGTGCTCGGTCTGCCGCGCCATCTATATCAGGCTTCTCGGCTATCTCTCAGCCGATTTCCGTGGCCACATCCAGGCGTGATATGGATACCGCATCTGTTTTGGGCATGAGTGTCTCACCAGTACGTAGCGAGACCACATCTTACGAGCCTCTACTGGAACAAGCTTTGGGTACACCACAACGGTATTCCCCTCCCTTTTCTGATGCGCCCTCTCGGCCACCGAGCAGTTATGAAGAAGATGGCCCAAAGCTCCGCGCCGCTTTACGTGAAATGGCTCAAATCCTCGGTGCGGATGCTGTGACTGGCTCGTGTCACCCATGCGCCGAAAGATGGGCGGTTCTCTTTGTATCTGCCGACGGGGAGAGGCTCTCTTTGCAAATGACGTATGATCCGGATGATGACGAAGACGAAGATACTTCCTCTGCAGCTAGTGAAGACGACGAGTTAGAGGAGCCGTCCGTGCTCAGCAAAGACTACCATCAGCTCCGCGATTCCGTCTTGAGGCTTGTAGAAGACTTTGAGATCCCCCGAAGCCTTGAGGATGGCGATATACATACAACATTCAGCAACCGAGCTTCTCGGCTGAAGAAGTACAAGTCTAAAAATAAGATCATCACCCCAGAGAAAAGCATGAACAGCCGCAATCCGTACCGAAAACGTGAAGAAAACGCAACTAACTCGGACCATCCTGTTTTGATCGAAATGTTATTGGCTGCCTCATCGCAGTCACGAATTCAGTCGGACTTTGTAGCCGCACATATGTACTGGAGAACTCTTCAGCAGCTGAATGCTCTAGTCTCGTCTTCGCTCCGGAAGAACGGGTTCGCATCTTTGCTGAACATCTTTTCGCGCGGTCCTCGGGACTCACTGCATCAGTCCGCCTCAGCCATCGAAGAGTATGATGCCTGGCTTATCTGGTTAAAGCAAAGCCAAGAAAGACACGAAGGCCTGATCGACACAATGATGACGCGCCTCAAAGCTCTTCGTGACAAGATGTGGTATGTGACAGAAGTCCGCAACTCGGAAGTTTACGTGCATGCCCGCACTCTCTGCAGTGCCCTCAAGATCATGGGTGTGCCCCGTATGCCAGGCTCATTCCAAGAAAGTCGCGCCCAGCTCGCGCGCAATCCTACACTAAACTTCATTCATAAGGCGGAATCACAGATGCTCGGCCTTCTCGCCGCCAGGGAGGACCAGGGAGGGCCTAACAAGCTCACCGACGATCAAATAGAAAAGACGAAGAAGTGGCTGCAGCAGAGTAACGTCAAGAACCTATGCGGGGGTGAAGAACGGATTCACCGTCTCTGCTGCGAAATCGACAACTGCGTGGCTAGGCTGGTCGGCGATAGCGTCACTGCAAATCCTGTTCTCTGGTCTAGCGCTTTGTACATGCGTGATCGGAAAACGTTCGACGGCCCACCCCGTCGTGGACGGGATCGTGAGAGCAGCTATGGAGCTGATGATGCTATGAGCGTCATCAGCAGCGAGTACAACAGCAGCCGAAGATGGACACCGACTACTAATCGCGCTAGCTCGGTATTACGCAACATGTCTATGCATAACCGGAGCCAGATTTCCATCGACTCGGGCCGTCGGAGCTGGTCTCGAGCTAGTACAGCTGCGCTGGATATGTCCGACGTTCACGAATATCACTATGGTCATTCCTCACCATCGATTGATTCTGCTACAACCTTCTTTTCTCCTTTCAATTCGACAATATCGGCTAGCAGCTCGGCCACCTCTCGTGCGCAGTCGCCTACTGGTAGCCGAACCGGTCTGCCGGGTTTGTTTTCGCATCCATATCAGCAGTCACTACCTTCAACTGCCTCGCTGACACAGCCTGACACGACAGCATCGTCTACCGAGACTGTCCAGCAACAACGTCTTTCGGAAGAAAAGCACCGTTTCTTGTCAGATCTTCGCCAAACCTTGCTTAGTCTCCTGTTGTCTGATCTCGGAAATTTCCTATACGCCTATGGCTCGGAAACAGACATCTGGTTTAATGACTTGGGCCAAGAATGCCTGGACCTCAGGTCAGCAGAGAATCAAGTTACACAGCGCGAACCAACAACTCAGGAAGCAAGCGCCGGACATTCGAAACAGAGAGCCCTCGAGAAGAAAAAGAGCTCCATCAATCTACGTGAGATTGGAGACTCCCAGACTGGACAAGCGCTACACAGGCGCGATAGTCCATTAGCGCGGAATTACAGCAGCAATGCGCCTAGTGAAAAGGCCTCAGCCAGTGCCCCTTCGTCGGCACTTAAAGACACTGCCTCCTTTCCGTATAGGAAAGCCTACCAGAGGCTTCTGAGAATGTTTTCTATTCACCCAAACCCCTATACTAAACTTAATATTCTGTACGAGCTAGAACAGCTCATTAGTGCTTCCCTATCATCGAATGGTCGTCGCTTACGCTTAGCTCCACGAAATCAGCCAGCCTCTAACGACGACCAGGGAGGCTTTGTAAAGCAAGAGCAAAGCGACAAAGAGCGTCGTCCCGCGGCGCAGTCAGGCCTAGCCCTAAGGGGTGCGTCGGACGTCGAAACACGATCGACCGCTCCTAGCAACAACAACAACAAAGGGCACCAAGAATCACTTCGTACAGTACTCCAGTCTCTCCTTCGCGATATAGAGATTCGCCCCAAGACCCTGTTCCGTGATTTACAGTTCATCAGCGCCTTTGTACCTGCGTCCGTTCTCGATCTCGATCGAAATGACGCCTACTTCGATACGGTAGTAGCAGCCATGTCCCTCAAGAAAGAGGTCGTCTCCACCATGGTTGAAGTAGCGGACGGAATCGTAGCCGCTTCCCGCAAGTCAAACAATAATAGCTATGGCATGGGCACCATGGGCACCATGCCCGATCCGATGTTTACAAAGAGCTCTTTGCAGGACGCCGCCAAGATGTTGACGATCGCGGCCAAGGAGAACGATCCGACGGCGCAACGCGAGCTGGGCCTGCTCCAGCTCTCGAATCCCGAGCTCGTAGCTCGCACCACCCTCCCACTGTCGAAACCGCGCGATGTGTTTAAACAGCCCGCTATGGAAACGTCGGGCATCCGCCCCGGAAGCAGCATGCGGCACCAGGGGGACCGCGCCAGAACTGGCCTAGGCTCCTCCTCGATGATGCCCGGCCTCAATCCGGACCCTAGTATTAATAGCGACGTCCGGAGCGACCCGGCGCTCATGTGTGTCGCCCTGCACTGGATGGAGACGGCACAGGAGGGTGGTGATGAACTCGCTAGGAATTTCATGAGTCAGAGCAGAGAGATCTAAGGCCGTTGGGTTTGAGTCTACCTGTCCGCAACGCGCAGATACACATTGTTCTCATAGTCTTGTTGTCCTATTAGGGGCAAAGTCTTACGGTCCTGCTAGGGACTATCATCAGAGGTTATGGCTTTTTCCACATCTTTCTTTCTTGCATAACTAAGGTACAGGATACATGGTACAGGACAGGACAGGAGCCTCATAAGTACTTACTACTTACTACTTACTCTTAAGTTAAGGAATTTAGGGAGAGAGAAGGGCATCTTCTGGTTGGTTATTTATGGAATTCATTTCCTGTTTTGGGCGATGTTTGATGATCCGCTTTGAATCATTGTCTTCGTTTTTCCCCCTGATACCCTATATAGTTTTTTTACCGCTACTTTTACACTTTACTTCTTTTTAGTTTTTATTTATAAGTTTTGGATTCTTTATTTGGAGGTTTGATAGTGATATTGATACTGATGTGATATTGAGGTTGACGTCGATGTTGGCATTGGTATTGATATCGATATACTTTATATGCTCTTATTTATACATATTTGCTTGAGTTGGGCACTTTTGTCCTGCTTGGGTGTTTTGAAGACGAAGTGTATCTGTTCTGTGAGAGTGCCCACCTAATGTTTGTGGATATAGTGATGATCTATCTTACTCACTCTATGAAAACTTAAGAACAGACGTATAGATAGGTACTTGCCTTACCGCCCCATCGAACCTACCCACAGGTAGCATTGATGTTGGAAGTATATAAAAGAGACGAGGACGAATACGCTAATAGATATAAATGGTACCGGAATATTGAATGCTGGGGACCTTATATAAGCTGTGCGAAGCGTCGCGTCGCAGTATGGATCGCTTTAGATATAATATAGGTATTTCTTCAGGTTCCAATTCTCATCTCGCTGTGTCTATTATGTTACGTATGCATTTAATCCCATTCGTCTGCCATAGGCTAAAGCAGCTCGATTTCGTCTTCTAGTTCATAGTGCAGATTCCGTCTTAAAAGCGATGCGAACATACATGAGTATGTATACGTATATCATATATTTCAGGAATCACGGGTATTAAAGTAACTTGGTATGATAATAATAATCTTAGTTATCTAGTTATATTAGTATATGTATATATGTACAGGAAGAAAGGGTATCATCTTTTGGTATAGTAGAATATAAATCTAATCTATCTTCCTACCGTGAGCGTCACCTGCTGCTCCGTCAGCGACAACTCTTCTCCCGTGACTACTATTACTACTAGTACTAGTACGAGCGGTGGTAGCAACAGTATCCCTCTTCGTGTCCTCATCCATAGCAACAACCGTCATATCCGAGCGCACGCGAAACTGTCTGCCGCGCCAATTCACTCCCGTGCCCAGGAAGACAGCCCAAGTCCAAATCGGCAGCGCAAGGACCTCGCGACCCAGCCAAGCGAGCAACCACTCACCGAAAAGCCTCTTCTCGGCGCCCCCGCGGGAAGTGCCCCGGGCGAAAGCGGGAGTGTCTTTGTCGACAGAGATGCTGAGTCCGGCGTGCAGTCTCTTGAACACGGCTCGGTCTACGAGCATCCAGAGCGTGACACCCGTGATCCAGCACCAGAATAGAGCGGACCAGGTCTGGGGGATGTTGAAGGTTTCGTGGATGAAGGGGACGGTGGTGAGGCCGAAGGAGAGGTAGAAGCAGCACACGAGGCTCTCAACGCCGTGCTCGACTAGGGTCGCGGATAACACGGTCCATTTCCGGGCGCGCAGCCAGCGGACGCGGCGCGCCGCGTATGAAGCGATGGACATGCCGGCCATGGGCTGGATCGCCAGGTCGCCGTACACGAGGCCGTGGTTGGCGAAACCGGGGATGTCGGTGCGCCAGAGGAGATCGCCGATGACGTGGTCTTCGCACATGTATGAGGAGAAGTGGTCTATGCCCTTCGGGAGAGGGGTTGATTTTCGCGCGAGGATGGGGTTCTGCGCGGGATCGGTGGCGCTGTCGAGATGCGACTTGCGGAACATGTTGCTCTTGCCCACGATGCAGGGCGCGATCCCGACCGTGTTGATGGCGCAGTAGAACTTGGCGTGCGTCGTCGCCATGAACATCTCCTCGAGCCGCCCGCCGCCGTGGGCCCAGGAGCGGGAGACCACGGACGAGGGCACGCCTACGTCGCCGCCTGTGCTCGTGCCGCCGGTCACCGAGGCGCTGGAGAGCAGAGCTTGGCCCTCGGTGCCGACGTGACTCATAGATGTTACGGTATCAACGACGAGGGGGAGCTGGTGGACGAATTTGAAGGGTTTGGTTCCGGGGAGGAAGCCGCAGAGCTTATCCACCATGCGGCCGGCGACGTCCTTGGCGATCCAGATGTTGCAATCGAGGGGCCAGACGATGTCCCCCTTGGCCTCGCGGTAAGCCCTGCTCACATTGCGGATCTTGGGGTTGGGCCCGATGTTGTTCGCCTCAGCTTGTTCGTCGGTGAGGTACGGGTCATCAGACTCGACGAAGACTCTCGCGTCGAAGTCCGGAAAGTCAGACACCAGGCGGCAGAGAACCGGGTAGGCAGGGTCTTGTCGTGATTCAACGCAGAAGTAGATGGTCAACTTGTCACGCGGGTAGGTCTGGTGGAAGACGGAGGCGAGACATTCGTAGAGGGCGGGCTCGAGACCCTTGGCTGGGCGGATGATGGTGACATGGGGGATCTCGTCTTTGGGTAAGGTCGGTGAGACGGGTTTCTTGGGTATCGAGGAAAAGTTCCGGAAGCTGTTGTTTGTTAGATCACACTGTGCTGAACCAGAAAAAGACGGGGGAACGGGTGCATACAGTTTGTAAGTGCCGAGGCCCTGAACGACGAGAACGAGACAGCCCCAGAATAAGCCCACACAGGCTAGGAGATAGATTATGGTGGGCATCAGATGAGCATGGTGTATGGTGCAAAAGGAGAAGAAGCGTGTTGTAGAGGCAATTGGTATTTTCGAAGAATTATGCGTGTTCCATTAGTATCGTCGTAGGGTATATATAGGTGTATGTAAAAAAGAGTGTGTAAGATTATCTATATCTTGTAGGTTAAGCGGTCGGCGTTAGTTGGGCCCCACGTAATTTCTTTGTGGTGTTTGTCTCTTCTTCAAGACGCCAAAAAGAAATATGATCCCGTGTGCCGGTGCTACTTGAGAAGGGAGAGGGAAGATGACTTGTTGTAAAGGTAAGAGTGGTCGGAGAAGTAAAACTCGAAACACGGCCATCGCGATATTTAATAAGTTGACTCTGCCCTCTTTTCTACTGGATCGTTCTACCTCTAGTCGGCGACCCACCCACGACTGATGATAATTGACGACTATCTCTTGCCGATCTAAACACGACGACACACCTTGTCCCTACCTGATTGAAGGAAAATATTCGGGGCTGACAATATAATTACAGGTAATAATAGCATGAGACGGGCGGATAGAGCGAAACCCGGACGAGGCGCCGCTCGCTTCCGGGTGTAGGTGTGTAAGTCTATTGGTACTTAGTAAAGTTGTAGGTAAGAGGAGGATTGCCAGATAGATGAGGGTGACTTATCAGCACCATCTTGGGGGGCTGCTATAGGCGCACGCTATCCCCCAATGGTAGGGCTGTGTACCTAATCAAGCCTTGTGTTAGTGGGCGTCGGACCCTAAGGCGGAATAAGGCTAGGGGCCATTTCCAGGTACTTCTAATTAGTCGAATGGTATAAGACCCGGATTCTATTGGTTCAGTACCTAGCGGCTGCCCCACTACCAGCAGGCCCTGAAAGAGAGAGAGAAGAGAGAGAGAGCTCCAGCTTGAAAAAAGGCCCGAACGCCGAAAGCTCCCCACCGATCAGAAAAATATTATGACTGAATTCTCCTTCTCTTCTCTCACCATCCCTCAACTTACAACCCCAGCTTAATCACAGACTCGCAGCGCAAACATACCGCTCGTGTCACCAATCCTCCCTTTTGGAAATATGTGAGAATTGTCTTGTTCGCCTGCCGTCTACAGGCTATATTCTTCCTATTCTTGCTTCGGCTCGTCTATTCATTCTTGCTTTCGGCCCCAAGGCTAAGCCTGTTGTCTGCATTTTGAGCGTTGATCAACTTTGCAAAATTAAACAGTAAGTGCACAATCTCTTTTCTATCCGCCTGCCCCTGCCTGGCCATAGAGCAATCTCGAAGGGCAGGTAGTGTGTAACCAGCCTGTTTGGGGCGTTGGCTGCCACAATACGAGTAGGGGTTATAATCGTATCGCGATGATGACACATTTTTTATACGGAACTTAGAGATAACGGGTTCATTCTCTACTCGATGAGTGTCCAAATATAGACTACAACGGTATCTGAGCGATCACGATGACACCCATTAGCTTGTCCATCTTCTGTTGACTTTCAGCTGAGGTCTATCACGGAGCTATTGCTAACATGTGTATCGGCCAAAGGGTATCGAAATGAGTAGTGCCAGTCATGGCAGTCGTAGAGAACCATGCGCTCGGCACGCCCGGGCTTGAGACTCAGAAGCAGCTTCGAAACAGAAAGGATAAATCGTCGGCCAAGCCACCGAAGATCCCTCTTCACCAGCTCTATGCCTTGCCTGCGCCAATTCGCACCTTTCCCTTGCCGAGCTTCTACCCCAACAACCCACTGTCACTGTTCCACGTGCTCTGGGCCTGGTCCGGCCGGCTGCTCTCGCCACCCCCGGCCGAGCCGTCCGCCATTCACCAAGGCCGCTGGTCACCTGAGACGCGATCCGTGCATATCCACGATCCAGCCTCGATCAGGGCTCTGTGGGAGCAGGGCTTCTTCGGCAAAGGCAGTTATAGCCGAAGTGAGCCCAACTGGCTGAAACGGGAACAGACCCGGCAGGGCCAGGGTGAGAAGAAAGTCTCCGAACTGGTCACCGCACAAAGACGTGAGGAGCGGAAGATGATGAAGTGGGAACGCGCGAGGAAGGAACAGGAAGCAATCTTACGGACCCGACTGGCCGAAGCTTGGGTTGCACCCGTTGGCCCCAAGGAGCTTCTCGCCTTGCCCAACTCGCTCCAAGATATTCGCCTATCACCGCTTGGACTTACCAATGGGCATGCACCTCCTAATACCACAAAGCCAAATGGCCATATCGATCTAACCCATGGAACACGACCTGTAACCCCAACTACAGCTTCCGCCCTCGACTCCACAGTGAATGGTGACGATGCTAATAAGGCCGAGAATACACCCTTCCCCTCACTGTCAAATCCTCCTGTAACCCCCGTTACAGAAACCACGAGACCTTCACTAGGTGCCGCGTCAACTTTGAAGCGGAGGAAAAGCGTACGCTTCTCATCAACTGTGGAGTCGACGACATTCCAACTTAGTGATCCTCCCAGCCCTCGTCCTAGCCCATTACCAAATGGTAAAGGGCCCGGCGTTGCTGTGGCCAATGGGATTTCACCTTTGCTACAGAATGGTGACGAGGCTCCGACTGAGATGTCGGATATTCCAATGGCTACAGAAGGCGCCGCGCCTTCATCAGAAATCGTAGATAAGGAGCATCTCCAATTGACCTTGGAAGAGACTTTCTATCTCGTCTTTGGTTTGGGCGCTCTCCACGTCGTCAATCCTGCTACTGGTAAAGTCATGGCCACTGAAGAATTATTCCGTTTATTTCGTCGGCTGTCTTACTACTCCCCCAGCACAGCAGCAATGGAACCAGATGACCCGTTCCTCATACAGTATGCCGTCTACCACCATTTCCGGTCTTTAGGTTGGGTCCCAAGGCCTGGCATCAAATTCGGCGTAGATTGGCTTCTGTACATTGGTGGGCCTGTATTTGCACATGCTGAGTTCGCCATCATTGTTCTGCCCGCATACACAGATCCGTATTGGAAGACGCGCAGTCGCGAACCTCCACGACGATCATGGCACTGGTTGCATTCTATCAATCGAGTCCAGTCTCACGCTCTAAAGACCATGGTGATTGTATATGTGGACATCCCGCCACCTACAGAATCATCGGATCCGGCTGGCTTGTTGAAGCGATATAAGATTCGCGAATTTGTCATGAAGCGATGGCTCAGCAATCGTAGTAGGGAGTAGCCTCTTCCATTTTATCTAAGATACCCATACTTGTAGGATAGAGCAATTGGATGTTGGAACAGCAATACTGGAATAGTACTGTTCCTAGTCAAGAAACTAGAAAATCGAATACAAGATACACATCACTGGTGTAAACTTTGAGAAAGTAATATGTCCTTCAAGAAACCACTTCCGATGAATAAACAAGTCATCTTTAGTCAACGTCTGAACATTCGGCAAATGCCCGTCTAGTAATTGCATGTTACTGAAATTTGTACTGAATCTTCCCACCTGCTTTTGTTTGACCATACATTTAACCTCTAACGGCCCGTACTAGAACTATGAACACTTGCGTCATCCTCAGCTCTCGCTCCTTCATTTTCCGGCGGCTCTTCACTCGTCTCCGGCAGGTATCTCGTCGAGATGGTGAATCCAAGAGCAAGAAGGACTAATACAATCCACACTAGATAGCCGTAAAAGAACTGGCTCCCCGCTCCAACGGCGAACAAGCTCGCGAATAATGCAGGTGAAAATGACCGCAAGCCACTCGACAGCGTGAGCGCCAGTGCGTTGAGCATGCCCAACGTCTCATGCGAAGGCGAGACGTCATTAAGCGCAAGCTGGGCCCCCGTGAACGCCATACTAACGCCCGGACCAAGCGATAATAGCGTCGGCGCCAAGATCCAGAACGCGATATCTCCTGCTTGTGTACGTAATCGGAGCACGGCGTTGAGGAGAGGCATTAGACCGAGGAAGAACGGGTAAGCGACCCCGCAGGCGCGCATTAGCCCGTTGGTGCCGAGATGGTGTTGTAACGGGGGGAAGATTAGGAGGAGCCAGATTGCTTGGGAGAGGCCGGTGAGGGCCATGAAAAGGGAGATCTGGAGATAGGTGAAGCCGAGACCGCCGAGGGAGATGGATGTTGCCCAGAATACGGGGACCACGGCTGTGTAGGCGAATGCGAGCAGCATTACGTGGCCGTAGTTGTAGAGGACTATGCCTACCCCGGGGGATTTTAGGAGAGCATATGTTGAAGTTGGATGTGTCCGGGGTGCTGCGCCCGTCTCGCCGCTGGGATCGGGTTTGTTGTCTTTATGCAGTGTCTCCTCGACAAATAGAGCCGTCGTCACCACGGCGGTCGAACCGATCGCTGCCACGGCGATGGAACTCAGCGCATACGGGAATTTTTCAAAAAACGGAACACTACCGAATACGCTGCCCGGGTACTGCGCCGCCGGATCCGCGAGGGCGCCACCGATCAACGGCCCGATGAAAATCCCTATATTCCCCGCGACCGCGAACCACGAGAAAGACGTAGCTTGCGTCTGCTTAGTAGATAACTCCGAGATCATCGTGCGGATCGTCACAATAGAACCCGCGAAGACGCCTGCGGCGCACCGGAAGAGGATCATTTGTGGGATGCTCTTCGCGAAGCCGAATGCTGCGGTCGCGAGGACGACGCCGGCTAGGGAGGAGACGAGCACGGGTTTGCGGCCTATACGATCTGCTGCGATGCCCCAGAGGACCATGACGAGCATTTGAGTGAGGGAGAAGAGGGATTCGATGAGGCCGGAGTAGAAACCCATGTCGGATTCGTGGAGATTGGGCCCGCCGTTCGAGAGGACCATTTGGTTGATGTACGGAAAGATTGAGAAGAATGCTATTGGCTCGATGAGGCGCGCGTAGCACAGGAGGAGGATTTGGGTTTTGGGGAAGGGGGGAGGACTGCTGGTGGTGGTGGTGGTGCTGGTGCTGGTGTCTGATGATGAGGGGGTGAAGGCTTGGTGAGAGGTAGAGTGAGAATGAGATGATGCTGAAGATGAAGAGAGAAGTGGTTTTGTTTCATCTCTGTCGCCAGCTCCGAGCGTTATTGAGGCTCCTAGGAGAGGTGTCGTCTCGCTTGTGATGGCATCGTCATCTTCACCTTCATCCCCGTGGTGTCGTTGGGGGGAATTGGGTGCCATGATGAAAGAAGGCTTCCGCTATCTTGTCTTGCTTCCTTCACACACTTTTCTATATTCTATTAACTTATCTGTTTATAAATGGGGGACATACACAGCCTACCGTTGTTAGATACCCGTCAGATCAATCACGACACTGCCAATTTCTGGAGTGAAGTAAGAATAGTGCTGCTTACTTGCTATATATATGTTGGGAAGAACGCGCGGCACATCTTGAATTTTCGTAGAAAGTATCGGCACATCCCACATTAGTAATATGCACAAGGCGAACTTATCCGGATACAGGTTAGTGGGGGTGTCGATCAGGGTCCTTGTGGTTAAAGTTCAATCTGAGAGCCTCAATTCAAGTTGCTTTTAATTAAGTTAGGGGCCGCAGGAGTCGGACACGTGCAATAGTAGGTATCGCATAGTCTTTGTGTTTCTTGTTAGTGTAGGTACTGGGTGGGACAAGTCACTATATGTTACACTCCTTGAATCTGTGGCTTTATTGTGGTTATTACCAGCTTGGTCAGTGCTGAGTGGCTGATTGAGAAGTAGGAGTAATGCTTAATCCAAAAAGCATTCATCTATGGACACTCAGCCTAGTTATACTATAGGAAAGCAAGGTTGTGATGTTTCAGCAAAAGCTTTTTGTTTGGGTACGCTATATGCTCCTGTCTAAGTCTAGGCCTGATATCATCCTTGCATCCGGTTGACAGAAAGTTGTTCTATAATAGCCTCCTGCTAATAAAAGCAAGTAGTAGGAATAATGTGGGGTTTAGATTCAACATTTCTAAGATCATAGTATGCTGAATACGCATCTCGCTCATGGTCACGGCGGTTTCGCAGGCTCCTCACTTCGGTCTGAAGCAAGATCTCCTACGTCTACCAATTCACTGTACCTAGACGCGGGCAATACATCCCAGAAGCAACTCTTATCAAGGCACTCTTATGTGATACTATCATCCGTAATTGTCAAATTCGCTTCAGAATATTTTTAAAAGGGACGTTTTAATCGTATATTCTACTACAACAATGACAACTCGCGAAGAAAATGCCAGACCCTCGCCCTATCTAAAACAATCTAAAGATTCAGTTCCCATCTATTCCTAACCCAGTAGCCCTTGATTCTAACAACCATCAGCGAATCTATTGCGCCTTGACCACATTCTGCACCAACGGCTCGAAGCCTGGCTGTCGAGGGAGCGCCGGCAAGATCTGACTAACCCAGCCGATGACCTGAGGGGCGCCAAACATGAGCTTGCATCCGGTCGCTGTGACCTGCATCTGATGGTCCTGGCGCGATGCAGAGTGGCTGAAGCTGCTGGAGATGGAGAAGGGACCCCAGCCTACCGACAAGGACCCGGAGCTCGACTCGGCGCTGAAATGGTCCTGAATATGTTGCGTATTTCCGTGGAACTGCCAAAATACTGTCAGTAATCGAAAAAGGCATGTGGTGTCTGCATTAGAAGAAGCAATAGGGAGCGAAGTAGGAGGAGCGATAGGAGAAGCAAGTGCAGGATTGATAAATAGCACTGCTACTAACCTCTATAGTTGTGTTGGCGGCAACGATGAAAGACGTCGGAAAAGACGGGAACGTGTTGTACTGCGCGAGCTCTTGCAACACAGTCGGGTTGGCTGACCCAACGTCCAGGCCGGGCTGGGCGGCGGCAGCTTGAGCGGTCATGAGGTTCTTGAGGCGCTCCGCGCCCGGGCTAAGCATGATGTTATCAGCGACGTCGAGCTCGTAGTCGTTGAACAGCTCCGTGTACAGCCAGGGACGGTTGATGTTGACCACAAGCGCGTCAAACGTCACGCTCACGTCGCAGCTCGCCATGTCGCTCTGGCTATCAGCCTTGGACTCGGCGTGCGCGTACGTGCCGCCAGCACTCCACAATCCCCAGCCCACACCGCCGCCGACGCTCATTCCCCAGCTGCTGGTGTTTCTGGTACTTCGCTGGTCCGCGGCGGAGAACGACGCCGAGATCGTGACCCATGGATCGCTTTCCCGGGGCGTCGTCCCGTCGCCTGCCTCGTCCGCCCCCGGATACCCGATAGGCAGCGTGACGCCGAATTGAGAATCGGCGAGCTCGCTGCCTTCAACCGCCACGACGGATCCAGTGGTGCCTATTTCCGTGCTGGCATCGACGTACACGGGGAGGCGGGCAGGCTGCACAATCTGCTTCTCCTCTCGTTTGGCCTCCAGCTTCGTGATCTGGTCCGTGATGATATTGATCTGACCCTCTAGCCACGTGTGGACAGATTCATTTCCGCTTGTTTTTTGCAGCTGCAACTTGGTCAGGTTCAAGTGCGCTTCTAGGTTTTTCTGTACTTCCATGTCCAGCTTCGCACGGGCTGTTGCCAAGCTCTCATCTGCCGCTTTGTATTCCGGCGTGTCCGGATTAGGGTCAGTTGCCGCCATAACGCCCTCGGCGGAATACAGATTGTCCAACGCCTTAGAAAGTGGTTTATCAATCTCAGTGCCTGTTGCAGTCCCTTCCCCATTTCCGTCTATTGTCGTTTCGGCGGGCTTCCCAAAGATTGGGAATCGAGGCGGCTGATCATTAATCGCTGCTTTCAAGGCTTCATACGAGAGCTTTAGTTGATTGAGACGTGCGATCTCGGCGTCGACCTGCTCTAGCGAGTACGTCCCGTTGCGCTTGAACCAGTCGCGCGATTTCTGCTGACATAGGATAGCCCAGTTCTTAGGTGTCAAGTTCACACCCTGGACTTCATTGACACCGTCTGCGTCTACGATCGTGCTGTTACGAAGTGATTCTTTACTGCTTTCTACTCGTGCCATGATAGACTCCGTGTCCACCATGCCGAAGTTGAACTCGACGTTGTACTTGTGCCCATTCGAAACCCAGTCCATCTAGTAAAGGTTATGGGTCAGCTAAAGTTGATCACTACTTATAACGATAGAGAATGCTAACAGGGAGAAGTGCTGCAGTTCAGTTCCGAGATATGCGGGATGTTAATGAAAGGAAGAATGGAGGCGGCCATTATTTTAAGAAGGATGCATATGAATGTTGAGGCTGCTTCCGTTGGTTTCTTTGGAGAAAAGAAGTCAACTTACCCATCGCCCCTGCACGGCGAATTTGTACTATTTAAAAATCGTCAGCCTCCATCAGAGATTGTTAAGAATACAATCTAAACCATACTTTACGATAGTTCGCTTGACTCCATTCCTCGTAGTATTGTCGCTGCAAGACGATATCGGAGGGATACTTCGACTTGGCTTCCCTCTGGGCGTCGATCTTGGCTTTATCCCAGACCTCCTGGGCCTCTGCCCACAACGATTGTTTCTCAATGTATATCTCCACAGGCGTTTCCCCGGCAGCATTGATAGGTGTAGTCAAGTAACTCATTGCGGCATCGTAACCTAGCTCTCCGGGACTACGAATGGGATTGATAGGATCTCCGTCTCGAACAGTTGCCTTTTTTGGCACCAAGCCATCAAGCGCTCGCGAGTAGCTTCTTGCCACACTCTTGCCCGTATTTCCCACCTGATATCTACGTTAGATTATAGACCCTGTGAGAATACGTGCAGGAAGTGAGTGGATTACCATGATATTAGACAGAGGCATGAGGCCGTCCACGAGTCTTGCTTCCGCCTGGCGAACCTGAAGAGGCGGGAAGGCAGAATACTCCACGCCATAGACGAATGTACCTCCTTCGGTAAGATCACGAGTATCGATGACTGTCCCGGGAACGGCAATCGTCATATATTGCTCAGGGGAAACTTGCAGGTAGTGATCTCGTCAATATGGTGATCTTGAAAGAAATTAATTTCATGTTGCCGTAGCTCACCTGGTATTGCCGCTGAAATGGCCTGGCGTAATAGCGTAGAGGCATTAGCTATTTGTGCAATGGCATCACCCTGAAGGGCTCTCGATGTAACCTCTACAGTAGCCATGTTTAACAACTAAGGGCTTCTTTCAATCCCAAGATATTTAATGAAGTAATATATGGATGAAAGCAGATCAACAAAAGTTCGAGCTGGAATTCAAAGGTTTGACAAGATGGGAATCCGACGAACCTCTGAAGAGTGACTAGGAAGTTCGAGTTGCTCGCTGTCTCTTTCTCCCTTTATATTTATATATATCAACGATTGCTACCGACACAGTTTCTCTCTTCATCGAATCCCGAATGACTGATACAACCGGCATTCTGCGCCACCCTTTTAGGTACTATTCCGCGAGAAGTCGCCGTTATGTTTTCTTTCCTTCGCGAGATCGCAACTTTTCTGTTTCCCATTCGATAAGTCACACGCGTATTACTGAGCAGCGAGAAGCTTATGTCAGCGGCAACCTTCTGCCCTACGGCGCTAGCATAAGCGCTCGCCTTATTTTGCGAGAACGTTACATTTTGATCGGCGCAAACTCTTCCCATGTGCGCTCTGTGCGATCTCGTTAGCTGACTGCTCGAACCCTGTAGGTCATGATGATGTTCAGAATAGCCTTTAATTTACATACGTAGCCGTGCGGTGACGGTTTCAGCATGGTAATTTTATTCTTGGTTTGCCCGGAAAGTCACGAAGAGATGTCGACGGGACCTCTTCTGGATGAGTAATTTGAGTGTTTCTCTGTTATCCCAATTTAATTTTATTCAAATAAAATAAATGAGCCGTTCAAAGTAATAAGCATTCAATTATATTATAGGTTACAAGATAACGAAACCAATACTCAAGGAAAGAAAGTTATCAATCTATGGTTAGTTGCCTCTGTTAAGTAAGTGAAGCGAAGCGTATTCTGAATGAAGCAATGCTTAGAATTTTTCATTTGAGAAAGACGCAGTTTTGAACCAAACGAGATGTCTTCATGCGGGGCCTAGAATAGGCTACACATGATAAGAATCGCTTATGTGCAGCTAACATTGATTATGTTACATAAGCGATTCAACTGACGAGGAACTTTTATCTATCAACGCAGCACTGCCGGTAATCTATCATTCCCAGGGAGGTGTTGCCCGATCACCGCTGTCACCGCTTGTAGTACATACTGTTCATACTATAATCATCCCTGTCATCTGCTCGTTTCCTTATCCCGCTGACTTAATACGAGGTGGCAGCTTCGGCTGTCCATCTCCTCCGAGTTTCAAAAAGGAGTAGCAACATACCTAGAAACGGCAATAGTTTGCGTACTTAGCAGTAGAGATCAATTCACTAAGTGAAATATAAAAATACAGCTACGTCACGAGAAAGAGAAAGATCGTAACGTACAAAGTATCTGTGCTACATCGCTCATCTATTTTCATCTCCTCAATCTGCTAACGGCTGGACTCGGCCTAGGCTTCGACAATGGATGATTTCGCAATACCCAAAGACATAAGGTTGAAATCACCTGCAACACTGTACACAGCCAAGAATGTCTTCATCCCACTCTTCGGGGAGTTCACCGGTGACATTTGGCATGTAGCAGCAGCAGAAATCCTCTCAGAATATTCTCGGAACGTGGTAGATCCGTTCAAAAACCGTTTCGTCTTTCGTACTTGTTTTACACTGAAATGGTCAGAAAACGAGGTGGGGGAAAAGACAGACAACAGCAGAAGCAAAGGCGTAACAAGAAGCAAGCCTAACTGGGATTATCTGGTCAATATTGGCCTGAAGCCCACTTTACTCTATGTGCCTCCGGCGAAGGGCCCGAATGCAGCAAAGAGGGCCAATCGTCCCTTAACCTGGGAGGCTTGCAATAAGAAATACACGGAACAGTGGGGAAATTTCAACCCTTATCGAACTCCCAAGCCGGAGTGGGATAAAGTCAAACAGAGGGAGGAACTAGAGCCCCCCTCGGACGACGATATGATACAACGACCGGATTTCGACGGGCCGTCGGATGAAGATGTAAGAAGTGACCCTATTTGCTACAAATTTATCTTCTGGGCGCGATACGAGTTAGAAATGCTAACTAGAAAACGATGGCAGTATTTGGTGCATCTGTTAGCTTCCACATCGGTTGTGATGATGCAGATGCAGTACTTGGGTCGAAGAAACACGAAGCTAAGTATGTATACTAGAAAATCGGATTTTCAGGGCTTCCTACATGTGTGTTGTATGACAACGATTAGGTGAGCTAATTCCACGAGTTTTACAGTCTTAGGATACCGACTCAGTGGGGGGGAAGATATCCCCCAATATATAAAGGAAAAAGCAGAAAAAAAGTATAATGACTTCGAACGCTACATCAAGGAAATTTATTGTGAGAGGAAGAAGCGAGTTTTATTGTTCAACTTCAGGAAAGGAGATGTGAACACCCAACACGACAGCACTGTTCAGATTTTCCGCCAGGTACAGAAAATGGCGTTGACGAGGCGTCTAGTGGTGGTAGCGATCCCGTTGATGGACGCTAAATTATGGCCTGATGTCGAAAACGATATTAATGAGGATCTGGTATTTGATCTTTACGAAGTTAAAAACAATGGTAAAGTAGATAACCGAGTCAAGGCTTATTTCTGGCATATGGTCGCGGCGCGGATGCAGATTGGGTCGGAGGTGATAAGAGTACCTTACGACAATAACGGCTTAATATAGGGGATAATAGGCGGGAGAAGTGGATCTATGGACCTTCCTGCGGTAAGTTACGTCTCACAATCTGCATGGGAAGATGAAAGGTGGCTAACCTTTTGGTAATTTACATAGCTTGTGGGCATGAACGCGTTCTCTTGGGAAGAGCCTTTCCTTACGGCAACCAATGGGGACAATCCGTTGCTAGCGGGTAACTGGAACGCTAAACATTACGCAAGCCAATTTCCTCAGTTTTTGAGACTCTTAAACGAGCTTCCTATGATGACAACTGGTTTCCTAGACGCCACGAAGTTGGACGTGAAAATAGTTAAGAAACCCCCCAAGAAAACCTCCAGGAAAGCCCCCAAGAAATCCAATACCGAAACCTCTGAGAAGCCAGCTATCGACTATGTACCCAAGAAAAGGATATATACTGGTCTAGATTTGACGGATAAAATTCTTGAGAAATGGCTTAATAAGTCATCACTATTTAAGAGCGAGGCAAGGCTCCCCGAAAATCTTGACCCTCATCTTTGCGTACGTTACCCACTTACCGACACTGGATTTATATTGAATCCCAGAAAAGCAACAATACTAAATGATACATATCTTCTAGCTGAGACTTGTTAACCAATATCGACCTAAGATCGAAAAGAGCACAAGACCAGGGGTTGACCCGCCCTTGGTAGTAAGTGCCGTATATATAGATCACTTCAGAGGGCTAGTTGAGGCTATGCTTAAGAGACAAGAAGATGAAAAAGACCCCAAAAGGCACAAAGGCAAAGGTAGGAAATAGAAAGTGGCGAGGCTCGGTTGGCGAGATGTGGGAAACCGAAGGGGCGGGCGCGGAACAGAATGAATTGAAAAAACAAGAGTAACGGCAGCAACACAAAAAACTGAGAGGACCCAAAGAACCAGAGGAAGAAGGCGGATATGTGGGAAAGTCTGGTGGGAATAGGTGACCAGTGCCACGGACGATACGGGATTATAGATAGTCAATTTAAATTAGTCTGTTTACTAGAATACATTTATAAAAACGAAGGGCTCTCCACCAGGAAATAGCTCACCATGTTCATGAGACTCGTTAACAGAGGCATATTCGGAGAAGAGGCTGAGATGCAGATCGGCATCTTATAAGACCGGCCCGCGGATCTCATCAAAAGAGATGGGAAGCTGAACTATCTCTACGTCAGAATCTTGACGACTGAGTTCTTCGGGCGTTCCGCGCTGAAATTGTCGATACGCTGCGCTCCGAGCTCTACGTCGTACAGGCTAGCCTTTGAGAAGTCGGTGAAGACAACTCAATGTGTCGGATTTACTACTGCGCCAAAAGAGTGTTTAGGATGTAAAACAATCATTTGACATATATCCAACACAATGTGCAATATCCACTTAGAGCGATGAGACTTGATTTAGTGCAGAATGAGGACAGAAAGTGCTTAGAGGTAGATACCTTGTTTGTTGGCATCTTCCCCTTGTGCATGCATGTGAATAGTTGTGATCATTTTGAATTGATAGCGGTTACAGATCGAAGGCGGTTTGAGGGGGCAGAATAAGAGAGGGCGAAGCATCACCAGGCTGAATCACTCGACCCGTTTGATCGATTGCTCAATATAGATTCTGCTATTTTTCCTCAAGTACCCGATTCCACGTAGCAGTGCGTGCCTATCGCAGACGGCTTTGTGATCGTGGAGTCTGGGTGCCGTAGGTGTAAGATCTTCTGGCGACCAAAATTATCCTCCCAACACTCGGATGAAGCGGAGACATCAAAATTGATGAAATATTGCGATGGTGTCATGTGGCGTTCGCATTGTACATTTGCATTTCACTAAAGTTATTGACGGAGAACATCTGTCAGATCTTATATGCGAGTCCTGAAATATTTTCTAGCCGCATCCAGGGCCGCTTATGGACAGTTACGCGCCGGCTTAGGAATATCGAATGATTGACGATCCTCGCCGCGGTCGGTACCAAGAAAGAGCCTCCTCCAGCCACCGGCGCGCTTGACCGTCGTGAAGTGCGAGATGGGGACGTTTGGACACTGTTCTTCTTGTTACCAGACTGGGAAAGTCCATGCTGTAACTCCATCTGGCATAACTGTCCACGTCGGATGCTTTGGCCGGACTCTCTGTTTTACTCAGCGTGTGTAGTCTCAACATGGGCGTTCTCGGGTCAGTTCGGATGTGTTGTGGGCAAGTGCAGGGACTACCCCTGTTGACGAAGACAACAGTAAAAGTATCAAAAACAATCGCGTAACCTGAGCCGTCCGATGTAATTCGACCACGTCGACATTGTTTGGCTAAAAAGACTCATAACTGAAGTTTGAGCGTTGCAGTTGAAGAACATGAAACATAAACAACTGTCTCCATCACGCACTGGGCGAGAGGATCTGATCTCGAGCTACCGTAGCTCGAGCGTCGCCGTGGCGTCTAGGGTCTCAGCGGCCCCACGCGCTCGAGACGGCCCGCGCGGTAACCCGCAAGACATTTTCCAACGCCGCCCACACCGGAGATTTGTCGTGAGCCATAAACAACAGTCCACGTAGTTGCTCGGTGGATGCTATTCAAGGGTCACCCCAGCAGCCGCATGGGGGCATCTCAGACCATAGGTCGATCTCGCATGAATCGCAGTTCGAATGCGGCGAGGGTATCACTGTGCTGAGGACCCTAGACACAGGAGCTTAGGCCTCTTAAACCCCGCAAGGTTGCTTTTTCGAGCAACTTATCAGCCGCCATGATATTGGACAACAAAGCAGTCCTGAGCAGAGCATAAACGCAGACGAGGATTAGCCCTCTGTCTCGGCACTCATAATGGCGCAGTATTGTTGCGCTCGTGCGGAACCCGCCGGCTCACCAAACACTCAGCAAGCAGCGCATCGTACGACGACGATAATTACGGACCCAGCAGTCTAGCTCCCTGAGCGTCCGAGCGCCTTGGAGCTGAGCCACGCACAGCATACGAGCTTCACTTTCGGGCGTCGCAAGACTCCATTGTCCCTTTGAGGACAGCGTATACGCCCAGCAAAGGACTGACAGCAGCATACCCAGTTAGTGTTGAGAGATGGAGATGGTCCTAGCGACTCGAGTATGCGTTCGAGGATGATGAGTTTGGCATCTTAGCACGGTGCGGAACATGTATTTAAAGACCAGGAGAATCCCCCAAACCAGAGAACTTTTTTTTATCATCATCCAACAACACAATCCAGCTCAACAATCACCACTTCGAACACCAACTCTTCAACTTCTCGGTCTAACGACTCAATCCAAACAATCAAAATGTCTGCTCCGTAAGTGGCTTCATCACTTTCGGGTCGCAGAGGCGAGTCAACTAACTTGTTCGACAGCGTCAAAGCCGCTCCTACCTTCGAGGGTGCTCCCAGCCTTCCTCTTCCCGGTCTCTCTGGCCAGGGCAACAACGTTGCTGGTAAGTAAACAGCCTTCTACCCTTCACTGGCTCAGTGGCAGCTAACTAACGAGGACAACCAGGCAACCTCGTCAAGGGCCCCATCGACGAGGATGGCAAGCTCAAGAGCGCCGCTCTTCTCGTCGGCGTCAAGCTCGACCTTGAGGCTGAGGTCCACCTTGCTGCTCGCGTCCGCGGTGACATTGTGGTTGGTCTCTATTAAGTGTAGCGACAACCAACAAAACCCAGCTCACATACCAACAACAATAACAATGCCTTGACAACTTTGTCTGATTCCTCCACTTTGACGGGTCCTACGAGCGACAAGGCGGGTGAATTCCACTAGGCGACAACTGTTTCATTCTCTGAGCTTCGCTACACTTCAAAATGGGGTTTTATCTGGATATTGGGGGGGTTTGGAATTGGGGGTTGAGTTTTGGATCACGGATGATTTGGGAACTGGTTTGGCAAAACGGATACGGGAACAGGGCAAAAGGAAGAGAAAGAGCTGCGCTTTGATTTCTCTATCGTCAACTCTACTGATTGCTAGCCCGGCTATCAATACAATTATATCTTCTTATCAACTCTCTGCATTTTAAATTGATACCCATGCTTGAATCGTGACTTTTAAACGCCCAGTGGTCAGTTACTACAGAGGAAGACAACCTAATCATCGTGGATATTCAAAATACTTTGTTGAAAAATCTTACTTTCTCACGCGGATCAAAATGGCAATAATTTACTGTACAACTGCTTGGAAAACACCTTCAGGGGTTTATCTCTCACTCTCGTTCAGCCACTTGTAGACCACCCTCGCATCCTTCCCTGCGTACCTCTCGTCCGCCATAGCCTCACGAAAAGCCTCTTGAGTTGGCTTATCTAGAACAGTACGGGCTCCTACACTCTCAGCTAACCTACTTCCCATACCCAGTACCTTGGCACAGAGCTCTATCCTGAACCCGCCATTGTAATCCCTACTGCTTGGGACATTCGCCTGCACTCCTGGGACAGGGTTGCTATGACTTGTGACCCAACACTGCCCACCACTAGCATTAATCACGTCTGTCAGAAGTCTCACATCCAGACCGGCTTTAGTCCCTATATTGAGGGCCTCTGATGCTGCTAGTGACGTGATCGCGCTAAGATAATTGTTGATAACCTTGAACGCCGTGCCAGCCCCGACATCACCGCATAAGAACGTTTCCTTCTCTTTCCCCATATGCTTTAAATATGACTTTACGATGGGAAAGACAGCATCTGACACACCAGGAGGACAACCGACCATGAATGTCAGTGTACCCGCCTCAGCCCCCATCGGACCACCTGACACCGGTGCATCAACGAACGTCAGAGTCCCTTCAAGCTTGGAGGCACTCAAGTCTTGGGTAGCCCTCGCAACCGCGAGGATGGTATCGGTTTCAATCGTTCCACATTCCATGATAAGTTTGGGTGATGGTGATCCCAACTCTGCGGCCGCAACGGCGCCAGCGAGAATGCCAGTAGCTGCGTCCAGGTAGACGGACTTGACGGCGTCTGATCCAGGGAGCATCGTGATGATTGTATCCTTGCATGGTATCAATGATTTACCGGTATATTCGAGCATCGCTCGAGGGAAGTGTTCATAATCTTACCGCCGCTTTCGCTGCCTCAAACCCATTACTAGTGACTTTGACGTCGGCTGGCCCTTGCGCTTCCTTCACAAATCTGTCTACCACTTCGGTGCTTACATCGCATATAAGAAGTGTCTTTTCTGGTCCTAAACCTGATAGCAGGTTTCTCGCCATGGGAAATCCCATTACACCAAGCCCTAGTAATCTCATTTAATATCTCTACTTTCATCTTATGCGGATGCTCCTTACCGATAAAGGCTACAGTGTCTGCCGGAGAAGACATTGTAGGCTTGTGGCTATTTTTTGCCCCCTTTTTATGGAGACTATGAATCGAGCTTATGCGAATTGACTGAGAAATTTTGAAGAGTTACAAAATGGTCCGTTCTATTCCATGTATAAATGTATCAGACCTAAGGTACTGAGTAGTGCGGTAGCTCACTTATACAATGAATAATGAAGCACGAAAAATACTGGCGGATAGTGTAAGTGTCCCTGCTTGTTCATCCCACGTTTCACCCACCATTGAACGAGAAACAGCGCCTCGATTTGGACTACATCTCTTACATTGATACTCATGTTCTTTTTACTGAATACATATATCTGACCCTTGAAGCTTCAACTGCCGGGGTTTAACTTGGAGACTCAACATTCCCCCGCGCGAGAGTCGCACTCATCCATGCGCACGAGTTTCCAGTCATGAAATGGTAAGCACCTATCACGTACCGGCTATATTCTTGTCTGTTCTCTCAGCAGGCTGGCCCCTCTTTGCGCTTACCTCTCACTACAGCTTACCCGGCCAGAACCGATGCATGTTGCTCTCCCTCCAACCCTTGTCATGCGCAAGCACAACCTCAACATCCGCATGCTTCCTTAGCTGGCTCACTCCCTCATTGATCTCCGCCAGTGTCTCCTTCGCCAAACGCGTATGTACGTGCACGCTTCTCAACCCACCGCGGCCGTCATCGTACTCGGCTATTTCTTTTTCTCCGCTCAAGATCCTGGTGTCGTGACAGCAGTCGCCTCCTAGGTAGGCGTACTTCTTCTCACTGATACGCACGAGCAGATTTACGTGCCCGTGAATATGCCCAGGGCTATCTATGACGTAGACGCTTTGATCCCCGAAGAAGTCGATCGTGCGGGGAAATCCAGCGAAAGGCTTCCACGACCATGTATCAGCCGAGGGTGGTAGTCTGGCCAGTGTGTCAGGAGGCGTAGGTGTGTATACTGGGATAGTCGGGCCAGTATAGTAATCCCCAAATTCGCCTTTGCGGCTAGGAATCGGTGGTAGCTCGACTGTGCGGGAAGCTGGGAGTTCGTCGTCGTTGAATAGCTCTGCTGGGTAGAGTGGTCCAGCGCCGTTCTTCAGAAGATCCAAGGTGCCAGATCCTACAACAAATGTGGCGCTAGGGAAGTCCGATGGTGTCCCAATGTGATCCCAGTGCATATGGCTTACGATGATGAAGTCAATGTCTTTGTTAGGTTCAATAAGCTCCGTCTCTCCATCCTCTACACTTGCGCCCTTCCGAAGACTCGCAGCGCAGTCTGGGCTAGTGATGATGGGTTGCCGCTGCGCGACATGGGGCTGTTGCGGGAGGGCGTAACCCGAGAGATCGCGCTTGACACCCAGATCAAAGATGAGGTTTGTCAGGCTTCTACTGCTCGAGGGTGGCTTTGAGGGATGCTGGATGAGAAATGACAGTGACGGAACTGTTGTGCATACTTTCGGATCGGCTCCCTTCACGAAGAGGTAGTCGGGGAGAGTTACTGCCGCACTCAGTGTTAGAACTTCTTGATTCAAGTTCAATATATGAGTTATGGGATAATGAAGCCTTCCTAGAAATAATCATAACCCATTACAGTCTTGGGCTCCTGAGCTCTTTTGCCAAATCTAAAAAGGTATTCTCAACAACTTACTATGCCCAGCATCTAGAGCCGAAAGAGTAACATATACGGTGCTTTCTGGATCAGTAGCAGCCGCCATAGTCATACATCAATGCCAGGTATCACTGGTTTTGAATGAGGAAGCTAAGCTAGGTAGGTAGTTGCTTCATGCAACTATACAGCTCAGGCAACGACGAAGGATCGACCGGAGAGAATTATTACAACAGGTGAGATATAAACGGAAATCATAAAAGCCCTTTATACCGGCTAACCCTAATTAGACGACAGGGGGCCATTACTGCTTTCCTACGATGAGTCTACATAGAATTGCACGAAATTAGCGACACTCAAGGACGTACCCGCTACCAATAATCTCCCTTCGGAGTCCTTCAGTCTTTATTTTATCTCCCGAAATCCTATGCCTAGCTTATGTAGAGAGATAGGCTCGTGATATCTGCTAACCACTACCTGTGGTCTGCGGATCGGACATAAGGGCCTGTATCAAGTTAGACTCAATGCTTGAGGCTCAGATGGAGACCGGTTGCCATATAAGGTAGTAATGCCAAATCTATCCGCCAGATATCACTCAGTGATGTATATGGTAGGACACCCCCTTATGCGTATTGAGCACAGCGGCAAAAGGTAAGTAGGAGGAGGGGAAACCGCCATACGTCGGTAGTTTTCACCACCCTTGTAAGAGTATAGATCCTCGTCACTGTACCAGCTTTGGAGCTATGGACTAACGAGCAGGGTCACACAATTTGGGAATCCAGTTTCTGAGGAGTTACTATCTGATATTTCAATGCATTTTGAAACAGTGGTTTAAAATTGAAGATCCAAGCATAATGGCATCGACTAGCCTGCCCGAGTACATGAGGGCGCAGTTCTTGGATGCGTTCAATACTCCCTATGTCTTGCGCTCCGTACCCCTCCCTACCTTGAGCTCCCCGCACGATGTACTCATCAAAGTCGATGCGGCCTCCTACTGCCACACCGATGCTGTTCTAGCAGCAGGGCAGATGCAGCCCAATCCGCCTCGTCTCCCGCATGTAGGTTGCCATGAGTTCGCCGGCACGATTGTCGCGCTGCCGAGCCTCTTCCTACCGGGTTTCAAGATTGGGGACAGAGTTGGCGTTCCCGGTCGCTCGTATCGACCATGCGGCAAATGCTTTGAATGCGATAGTGGTCCAACACCGGAAAACCCCGACGCTGACCCGCCTGGTTATTCCGTGTACTGTTCTACTGCCTTGAACAACGGTATAAGCCGTGACGGAGGCTTTAGGGAGTATGCTGTTGTTGACAGTCGCCAGCTTTCTCCTATTCCGGACAGGCTGTCGGCTGTAGATACGGCCGTTCTCATGTGTGCAGGTGTCACGATCTACGGTGCCTTGAAGCGTTGTGCCCTGAAACCCGGCCAGCGAGTCGGTATCGTGGGGTGCGGGGGTGGACTCGGACACTTGGGGCTCCAATTCGCTACGAAAATGGGGTTCAAGGTCGTAGGTATCGACAATGCGGATGCGCCGCTGAAAATAGCACAAGATCTGGCAACGGGAGCCAAAATAGTCGACGCGAGGGTCAAGAGTGCAGATGAAGTAGTAACGGAGCTCGGGAAAGAGGACAGAAAGCAAGACAGGGAGGACATGGGACTTGACTCTGTTATCATTCTGCCTGAAAGCCAGAGAGCTTTCGATTATGGTGTTGGCCTCTTAAGGAATCATGGCAGGTGTGTTGTGGTATCATTTCCTGAAAGAGGTTTTCATGTCTCTGCTCGAGACCTTGTTTTTCGTGATATATCGGTTGTGGGTAGTCTCGTTGGCAGCAACAAAACTTCAAGAGAGGTGTTGAATTTCGCTACGGAGCATGGCGTAAGGGCTGTACTGAAGACGTTTCCCTTGTCAAAACTGAACGATTTGGTGGCGGAATATCACAAGGGAGAAGGTGGAAAACTTGTCATTGACATGTCCTTGCCTGACTAAGTTAATGAAACTTAATATCTATTTCACAGACTATTCGAATATTCATATCCGTAATAGATGCACTCTGGTAGATAACCCCTGAACGTAAAGAAGTGTAGGTTGAGACCGCGCGCGTCTTGACGGGGTCATACGGTACAGACCGATATCGCCATCCGAAGAGTTTCCTCTTTTCGCATGGGTTCTGGCGTCTACAGTATAACGTGCATCATCCTCTAACCCAATGTAAACTTCGTCATCAATCCGGATTAAGTTGCCTTGCCCCCTAATTCCCGAGCCATTTCACCTTTCTCAGACATTTCATCAAGCACCTTCTCAGCGACTTTGATAGCTTCCACACCAGCCGGTGCGCCGCAGTATATCGTGCAGTGGAGAATAGCTTCCCTAATTTCGACCTCGGAGAGGCCGTTGTTCCTCGCAGCTCTGACATGTGCCGCCAATTCTGGTGCACGATTGAGCGCCATGAGCATGCCGATGTTCAGCAAACTGCGCTGCTTCCTTTCGAGCCCCGGGCGAGTCCAAGCATTTCCCCAACACCATTCCGTGATGAGGTCTTGCATAGGCTTGGCGAACTCGCTCGAGCCATTTGCGAGTGATCGGTCGACGTAAGCGTCACCAAGGGCGCTGCGACGCACTTTGAGGCCTTCGTCGAACAGCTGCTTGTGAAGATCGTCGAACTTCGGATCAGTACTCATTTTGA
This sequence comes from Xylaria sp. MSU_SB201401, assembly GCA_002288965.1. Taxonomy (NCBI): domain Eukaryota; kingdom Fungi; phylum Ascomycota; class Sordariomycetes; order Xylariales; family Xylariaceae; genus Xylaria; species Xylaria sp. MSU_SB201401. The sequence goes on from NPFG01000068.1 coordinate 84,754, forward strand.
TCGTGGTAGTCGGGAGACAGGCAATGTTCTATCTTTATCTACTGGTAATAAATTATGCTTTGAATTTTGGTAAGACAAGGATATTTCTCTGAAGCGCGCGATGTAGTTGACACATGTAAAACAAAATTATCTGTACTTTCTGCGTCGGAATACTGTGCAAGAAAAACCGAGGTATTGTAAAGGCTCAAGGGGCCCTCATGAGGGGAGTATTGCATCATTATACAATATGAAGTTACATCACCCTATATCATCTCCGCATGCTGTGTTCGGCTTTAGGCTCAACAACTACCGGCGCATCTAGATATGGTTGGGGCTGACATGGGGTATTGAACCAAGACTGCTAATAAAGCTTGACGCCAGACTTGCACACAGAACAACAAATATAGTGAGATGTTCGCCGATAGAACCCGACTCTCGATTGCCTACCTTATATGGAAGCCTCCAGACGATAGAAATAATAGATAAATTAGCTAGGGACACACGGAAGTATTCAGTAGAGTGCCACATAACTTCTCGCTCATGACAGCGAACAAGCAATATCATAGGTCCTCTTATCCATACGTCTTCCCTGCTCTACGTAATCAGACATTACGTGGTAGCCCAATGAGACAGTGACATCCGAACATAAGTGAAAGAGCGTGGTAGCACTCCATTATCAGATGCGTGAGACTACACCTAGCATAATATCTACCATTACCCCTCAATTGCTCACAACAGAATCTACTTGTCAGTTGTGCTCGTATGATAGAAGCTTCAATGGTCGTTCGGGCTCACTGGATGAACTGTACGCCATGACTAGTGATATTTCTGTTGGGAAATTAGAAATAGAGGCTCGCGAATTCGTGGATCATGGTGGTGGTTCACCAGAGGAGGCCAACGAGAGATGCAGGAAGGAGAGAGCCCTCGTCCATCGACTAGACTGCTTCATCGCGCCTGTTTTGATGGTTCTTAATCTTGTTAGCTATCTAGACCGAGGGAATATAGGGTTCGCGGCAACCCAAGGCATGACACAAGATATCCATCTGAAGGGGAACCAGCTAAATGTCAGTATCTCTGATTCTTGCCTCTATTTCACATTCTTCTTCTCTTCTGTCCTCTACTAACTAGTTGTAATGTAGACTGCAGTGTCTATTTTCTACATCTTTTACATTCTCGCCGAGTTTCCTACTTCCCTTTTGGTTAAACGTCTTCGATTTGATCGGGTCATTCCAATTATCACTCTCTGCTGGGGTAAGGGCACATGCTTCTCCTGCTTGCTGTTAATTTTGCCTATTTCTTCAGTGGGAAAACACCAGTGTCACTACCTTGTGCTGAGCTTTCCTACCAGGCCTTGTCTGTCTATTCACAGGCTTCGTTCAGTCATTTGGTTCACTTGTAGCCACTCGTGTTCTACTTGGCTTTTTCGAAGGCTGCCTGTTCCCATCTATCACGCTATGTTTGTGCAATTGGTACAAGCGAGAAGAACTAGGCGTGCGCATAGCCTTGATATTCAGCAAGCCCCCTTTAAGCTCATAAAGTTTGCTCTATGTGACACCTGACGAAAACTGCTCTAGTCGCATCTGCGTTGGCCGGAGCTTTTGGTGGGCTATTCTCCTGGGCTGTGTTCCATCTCGACGGTGTCTCTAACATGGCTGGATGGCGATGGTCCGTTCCTATACCTCTTACTGTCTTCTTCCTGCGGAGCTAAATAACGAACCATAGGTTGTATATCCTTGAGGGCCTAATTACGGTTGTCTGGGCTGGACTATGCACTGTTCTTCTTCCTCGAAACTACGAGACGGCGTATTTCCTGAGCGATGAGCAAAAACTCCTCATGAAAGAGCGCGCCGAGGAAATGGACGCCTACAGCGGTGGATCAGGCCATTACACGAAGAAAGATATCAAAGAGGCTGCTAAAGACATCAAGAGCTGGATACACGCCGTTATTCAGATAGCCGTCGTGACTGTCCTCTACGGTAAGCCTAGAATTCCGGCTCGAATCTCCACAGAGGCTGATTCTGATAAAGGGTTCAGCACATTTTTGCCCATCATTATCAAAGATGGGTTTCACTTTTCGACTATACAAGCGCAATATCTTGTCATCCCAGTAAACATATGGGGATCCATTGTCTACGCATTTGGCGCTATTTTATCTGACAAATACAGTGCTCGCTTCCTGCCGTTGGTTGTGTGCGCTCCATTTGGCATCGCCGGCTACGCTATCTTACTCTGCAATGTACCTTCCGAGATCCGATACTTCGCTACTTACCTAATCGCCATTCCATGTTTCTTATGTACCGGCGGGAACATGTAAGTTGACTTGATCGTTCACGCCAAAGGCTAATACGCAAGAAATGCGGCTAACTATTCATAACTATAGCACCTGGTTGTCCGTAAACTGCGCCCCTGACGGGAAACGGGCAGCTAGTCTAGGGATTCAGCTAACCTTAACAAACATCGGCGGTGTAATAGCGGGTCAGATATATCAGTCTGGGGCAGGACCTGCTTTTACATTGGGCCATGCATGGTCGTTAGGATCTCTAAGCTTCGCATTTCTCGGTTGGTGGGTTGTGTGGATGATATATACGGAACGCCAGAGATCCAAAGAAAAGACACTAGCTGAAGGGAATACATCTACCGATACAGTATATACTGACAGGTCTCCCAATTTCAAGTATCAAATATAGATAGACATATGGTATGGAAAACGGCGATGCCCGGATAGGTTACGTCGTATGAAAATACGGCAACCTTAATTCTGCCTCCTGTTCAAGTCGAGACTCCGACCGATTCCTCTATGATAGGAGCTGCTACATGACCAGTGTGTAAGCTTAACAGCGTCGCAATCTCAAGTACTTCAATTATTTCTTGGGGGGTGGCACCATAGACGAGAGCATTCCGCATGTGAAGTTTTAGTCCGGGTACGTAAAGGTGAGTTGAGGCCGCATCGAAAGCGCAATACACGAGCTCTTTTAACTGTGAAATAAGTCAGTAGTCGTTTATATACTTCGAGACATTTTCGGCATTTCTCGAGCCTATCTGCTTAAATGGGGGTGGTACCTTTGGCTTGAGAGCCCCTTTACCCTCTCCACTAGTACCGTCGACATTCTTGATCCACGGCAAGCTCGAAAACTCCAAATACGCCGCGAAGAACTCAGGGTCAAGCCGTAAGAAATCCTCCCAGAAGGTATGCCAGTACCCACGTTTCTCCGTAAACTCTCGCTGCAAATCCCGCTGTGTCTGATTGAATGGCCGCGTTATGTCTTCAAGGTACTTCCCCTCTTCTTTCAACACCTCGACAAGCAGAGGGACCCCGATATTACACGCATGGATCCCCAGCGTGCTAGATAGCTCGATAACTTCAAGAATTTCATCTCTGCTTGCGCCCTCCCGTGTTGCGGAGGTAATATGCTCGCGAATTCCGGGCGCATAAAGGTGCGTTGCGGCACAGTCCACAGCGAGGGCTATCAGAGCCTGTTCCTTGCGTGGAAGATGAGATTTACGCCGTGGTACGCTTGCTAGTGATACACTGGCAGAAAAGAAGGATGGGTCAACTCTGAGGAGTGATTCCCAGCCCTCATGGTAAGCGTCCGCGCCGAGCCTAGAGTCGAATTCCGCCTTAAGCCTTTTTTGTTCTTTCTCTGCGTCCATGCTTTTGACAGCTTGATGATAATCTGACTCGAAGTTTCTGCCGTGTGTCCTTCCTACGGCAAAGGGTATGATACTTGTCTTCTATGACTCTGAAGCAGTCCAAGCCTATCTACAATTGTATAGGCCCAGGGAGAGAATGTGGAATGAAAACGGCTCCCCTGAAGGTTATCAGCCATCTGATATATAATAGGCTGAAATTGACATCCCCAGCAGTCGCACCAAACAATTACCGAGGACCCCGCATATTACCAGATCTGGTACCGACGATGATCGAACATGACTGCCATTGGAGTAACGGGCATAGTGATGAGGGGAATAGGTGTCTTCAAGAATGTGTGCAGAATTGTAGAACGACTGCGGGATGTTGAAACCAAAAATTCAAGCATTCTGAGGCACCCAGGGTGTTTTGACCTCAGACTTATTGATTTTTACTTCTATGGGACAAAAGTCGCAAATACGATTACGTTCAGCCTATCAACCGCCTCAGCGCCCGTCTTGGGACTTATCACCAGGGTGTTCAGAGACGAGAACTTGAACACCAGAGCGCAAATTTCCTCCTTTACGGCACAGGGTGAGCGTCTCGGCTCGATCTCATACCGACACAGTTGTAATTCGAAAATTCCGCGAGAATGAACTCCTTTTTCATCAATGCATCACAGACCGGACTGCCGACAATCTCTCTGCATGCTCTTTCAGCGGGCCATTTCACTCTGCCTGAAGAGCAATTCGTGCAGCCTGCATCGCCCGGGGCGCGCAAGACTGTTCCGTCGCTCGCGTTCTTGATTCAGCGTCGTGATCCCACAACGAATAAAGTCACGCGAATTGTCTTCGACCTTGGTTTGCGGAGAGACGTGGAAAGATATGCTGAGCCCATCCAGCGCCACCTTGCTACGCGACGGCCCCTGACTACTGATCCCGATGTCGTAAAGAGCTTAGCGGCGGGTGGCTTGACGCCAGCCGATATTGACTTCGTGTTTTATTCCCATGTAAGTCAGCTTGGTAAATCCGATGCTACTAGTACTCCTATCATCTGACTCGTAACTAATTTATAAGTTAGGTACATTGGGATCATATTGGTGAGCCGCGGGATTTCCCTAATAGCACCTTCGTCGTTGGGTACGGAGCGTTAGATGTACTTTCAGGGAAATCCAAAAGCCTCCGAGGGAGCCACTCGTTCTTTGAGCCAGATCTTCTAGACAAGCTACGAGTAATTGAGCTCTCTGAACCTACAAGAGATGGGGTAGAAAGTGAACAAGACGCAGCAACTCCGACTCCTCAACCTTCTTTCCCAATGAGCCTCGGTAGCCCATGGGAAGAACTCCAAGGTCTCCTTAAGGTAATTGACTTTTTCAAAGACGGTAGTCTTTATATCATTGATGCCCCTGGTCATCTTCCCGGCCACATCAACCTTCTTGCTCGAACGCTGAAGGATAATGGTAGTATATCATGGACCTACCTCGCCGGAGACGCCTGTCACGATCGGAGGATATTACGTGGAGAGAGGGATATTAGTGAATGGATTGATACACGAGGTCAGGCATGTTGTATACATGCGGACCGCGCAAAGGCCGAAGAAACTATTGAACGAATCCGAGTGTTAGAAAGGAGTGGGGTAGAGGTCATCTTGGCGCATGACGTTGAATGGGAAGAGGATGGCGAGAATGCGATGCGATTCTTCAGTGCCCCAAATACTATATGAGGGCAAAGTTAAATCGGCAGTATTCAATTATTTAGCTGAGCACTGCCGGTTTATCTCTACCCATATGCTAGGAGAGAGGAGGACCGCACACGTAATTGAGTAACTACTACGATAATGGGCACAAGGGCGATACAATGCAGTGAATACTGGGTAGATTATATTACAGGAGAGCGATCCAAGCGTTTAACAAGAGGGAAGTATGGTGGTGGGAGGGCGATAATAGAAGAAGAAAAAGAGAAATTTCCACTACATGCTACGTAGTAGTTATAGTTGAAATGAGAAAACGACAACGAGGCCTAGCGGCCTGTGATATTCCCACCAAGTAGCCGACACGCGAAAAAACAAGATATCCTTTACTATTTCCAATCTCTGGCAATCAGGTCAATCAAATAGAATGGCCAGGACCATCCGCAGTCATTCTTTGGGGGGCGTTCTTCTGCCGGAGTAACTGCACATTAGCCGCATTTCCAACCAATTCAGCGATCAACCGCAGAACTCCCGAATTTGATATTTGCACCTCTTCCATGAGCAGGATGACTGCGCTGTCCTCATCCCACAGTGCTGCTGCGTGAGTTAATAGTGCCCGACCACCAATAATTATCTAGGATCCGATGTTGGGAGGTCTTTCCAGCATTGGCCGATATACAGTCTCATTTCTGGATCAGGCTCAGGGAGTGAGGGTGTCTGTTCCGTCCATGTATTTGATAATGTCATCATCGTGAGCAAGGATCTCTATCTTTGCCACACCGTCGTCGAATTTGGATGCGTTTTCGGGTATCAAACGTGAAGTCACGAGGGTGCTGACTTCAAAAACTAGCCAGAGGTTTAGGATGTCATCTGTAAACTTCGACCGAAGACTATCATTGTGCGCTTGGAATTCGTCAAGCGCATTAACGACAATGAGTATTCATGAGTAATCTTTCGTTAAAGAATGGAGAAAGACGCAAAGTTCCCCGAAGGATGACCGGGTTTGCTTCTCCGTGTGTTCCATGTAAAGTAACTTGAAACGCTCGGATATGGTAGATTTGTTGTCAGCTAGTTGTCTGAGGAGACTGGCAACAAGATGATCGATTTTTGCTCTGAAACATGTCGAAACTTAAGAAATATGTAGCAGATTACGATTTTCTCATCATCGCGGTGGCGACTGAGTAAGTCGTCAACGACAAGGGATGCAAGCATCGTATTGCCCGCTCCTGGAATGCCTTGAAAAAACAACGCTTTCCTTTTTGTGGACAGCTAGTCCCGATATTCTGTCGAATCAACAGCCACTGACCCGTTGCTGCTTAGTGTTGACGGACAAAGTCTGATTGCTGAGCAGCATAATCAAACGGTGTAAGCCAGTCGACGACTTCTTGTTGAAACTGTTTTTGGACATGGGTTTCCGAGCCTGTGCCCGTTTCTCTTGTCGCTCTTGATATTCACAAAATTGCAAGACCCGAGGGTCCCACTGATACGTCTCCGAAGGTCGCGGACATCGTCAGGATTCCAACTTGGCCAGTTCCTTGACTAAGCTGCTTTTGCTATTACCAGTCCCTCGAGATTCCAAGGCAGGATACTTTTCTCTTATCTCTCTAGCATCTTTTGCAATGAGGTCACATTCCCGAGTGATCTCACGGAGACATCGTTGCTGATCTGGTGAAAGGTGCCGTACAAATAACAGTACCTCAATATCACGGGTACTGTTTTCAAGACGCCGAGGTCCCTGCAGAGATACGGAAACTGGTCTAGGGCTTTCACAAATCCCTGGGAGATAGGTAGCGAACACAAAAGATAGATGAGTGTATATAGCATGGGAGTAGTTCAGGTCATTCAGATTATCGTGGAACATAGGTCTGTCCTTGCGCCCTATATTCAATCCTGGCATACCTAAGGATTGGTGATACGATGGACATTTTGCCTTAAGGAGTAAGGTATATATGTTGCATTTAGGTAAAACAGGCCGGAATGGAATTCGCTCAATGAGTTCCCTCATATTCTCACGTAGATGTGGGGAAGTCTTATAGGAAGTTAGACCGGCGTCAGTAGCAGTAGCGATCTGTTAAAGTGTATTCTAATGATCTGAAGCGTGACTTATTATTATATACATGATTCTCATGAGGCTTAAACCAGCCCGAATCCACTCAACTTTCACACATATAGTTCAAAAAAAAAAAAACAGAACTTTTTGATCTACTGCTGCATGATCCTTCCTACAGTCAGATGGGTCTTAAGCCAACCACACCACCAGAGTATATTCACATATAGTAAGAATTCAATTAGAAGTACGTCGATACTGACATGTTAACAGTAACTCTGTGTCGTATCGTTCACTTAGTCACTCATTGGGCACCAAGAAGCATCGCGGAAAAGAAAAGGCGAATATTGACTAGATACTAAGAGAATGGTATCTTCGTTGCCTATGAACCAGGATCTTTTGGTCACAACATTTGACTATGTACCAGACTGAAGTCCATGGGATTCATTTTCAAAAAGGCCGCAGATCCCTACTTGCGACTCGACGGTCTCCAAATGCTCTAACAAGATGCAATCAGTAAATATTAGTTCAGGTCTTCTGATATCGTATGTTCAGGAGCAGGAGAGAACGTAGATCACCGGCAATAGTTATGCTGGCCTACCTAGACAGAACTGCAAAGGGCAGCAACGGCTGGGATGACTTGAGTCTCGGCCACGTCTTCACCGCAAGCAGCAACAACGCATGCCTCAGCTGCGGGCTCGACTACATCTTGAGAAGCACCTAGTTGAAGCAAGTTGTCAGCTTCCAGAGCACATCATCTTATTGAACATGTGTGACGGAGAACGTCTAGCCGGCGTAGCTCCCACCAAGCGTTTCTACTTGCTGGTCCTCGGCTCGGCTTGCGTGTTTCCATTTCGTGTCTGACGTACAGATACAAGCATAATCGGTGTCAGCACAGTCGGTGGTGCTCGCTGCAGCTTCGAGGATGCAGGGTTGGGCACAAGCCGGGATGTCGGCCCACGTTTGAGCAGACGCGGCAGCGGCGAAGGCAATGATGGCGAGTGTGCTCTTCATGTTGATGGTAGACGGGGCAAAGTTGTTCAAGAATTGCAAGTGTTGGTAAGTATGACGAGGTGGTAGGTACTAGTTGGTTGGAGTGAGAGAAGGATGAGCTTATTCTCACAACATACAGCTCGTCGAGCACCTCATTGAGTTTATATACCCGACGAGCTCATATTGATCTGCAACACGTGCCATTATGCTGATCGACTAGACGGCTAAACTGAAGAGTGGCTACACTCTATCTGAGTTTGCTTGGTGCGTGCCGACGCGCAGTGTACGCTTCAACGACCACATTAGACCTGTGGCGATGCGTGCGTTACATGAAACATCGACATCATATAGCTTGGCGTCGCCTACTGAGGAACCCGTAAGAGTTGAGGGTAGGGCGGAAGCTAAGACCGTGAAACAGAGCTCAACTGGGAAATTGATTGTTTTGTTAAGCGGAGTGTGACGTAGAGTATGAAAATGTCGTTTGGATACCAATAAGTAATGTCGACCGGTACTCAAGGATTCTAGAATCAAATGAGATTTTCCGAGGCCAATAGATGAGCGACATGCCAAGGTGAGCTGCACGAATACGCAGATCCAACACACATTCAGATAATTAAAGGAATGAAGGACTGCCGGCTACTACCCAACTTCACCACAAACCAAGAAACGTTGAATACTACTGTCCATCATTACTGAAAACTCGGTGAAACCGTCAGGACAAATCTGGCCAAGCTCCCTAGATCAGCGGAATAAAACAAGCTACTCTCTTCTTTCGCCTATAACGTACAGTTTATAGGGCTCCATGTCGGGCAAAAAGAGACCTGCCCCGCGCTAATGCAGGGGTTGCTATAACATGTGGTCGGTACAATACAGCAGAGCGTAGTTAATATACTGGTATAGTTCTATTTTACTGTCTTCACGATGATCATTGTCTTTTTAGCGGAAAATAATGGAATTAAAGCCTGGCGTGTAACGAAGCCTAGTACCTAGTAATAACCCCTGTTACTGCGCGACGGCCCGACCCCGGATCAACTGGCTAGCAAGTCGATGCCTGGACACGTCTCTATATCGCCTATAGACTTGCGAAAAGCTTATTGAACTAGAATACAATAAATCCTAGGAGTATTTATTGATGAGAATGATACTAATGAGATACCGTTTCGTTTGTAAGATTACGATATGTTAACAGCAACTTGAGAGTTACATACTAGCTCTGAGTACACGACTAAAGTGAAAGTCAGTACATCAGTACATCAAAGAGCTAGCTTACCGAGACTCACCGAGACCGTACTGCCCTGTCTTAGCATTATACCTCTTCCCGATCTTCGGATCATAGCCCTGAAGCAAAATTCTCAAATCAGCTGCTCTGGCCTCTAGGCCCCCTAGATAACTCGCCTCCGCCTCCCTGGCTTTGTCAATCTCATCCACCAACTTATTCGTCTCGACCATGATGTCACGAAGACATTTTTTCGTACCTATATTTGCATCTCTCGCCCTCACCGACGCTTCCATACCAATTCGAATGATACGGTCCATGAAGACTTGCGCTGTGTTCGCGCGCAGCCGTCTACTTCCCGCGCTGGCGTAATCGCTGATCAAAATATCACACGCCTCGAGCTCGAGCTGGAGAATGTGACACTCGGATCGCAAGAATTCCTCGGGATATTGCGTCCACTTCGGGGAACTGATGATGAATCGCTCTTGGCTGTTATACAGTAGGAAGTTCCTGATCGCGACGAACTTGCGCTCGTCGAGTTCCGCTTCTTCGCGTCGGAAGATGCAGTCGGCTAGCAGCGTTTTGATATCACCCAGGCGGGAAATCAGACGGTTGGCGTGACACCTGGCGCAGAGACCGCTAGGCTGCTTCTGAATTGCACATCGAGGAACGCCGCTGAGGGCGGGGACTGTTAAATTGCCGTTTTCACTCACCTGGATTCCATCTATGATTCTTGTGATGTGGCCACATTGCCAGAAGTCGAACTCAACGTACGACATTTTGAGCTGCGGTAAACTTTATTGAGAGATAGTCGGTGACTTCAGTTCAAGTTGAAACTCAACTGCTGATGTTGGAATTCGAAAGATTTTCACGCCACTCCTGAGGCACTTTATCTATACACAAGCTTCCAAGAGAGACATTCATAGTGTTTCGATTCTCGTCTTCTGTGCATACAACATCCATTCAGTCTAGAAACAACTCTCATGTTCGCTATCATCACGAATAGTATGTCGTCTGAGTACCCAGTGAAGCACCCCGTGTTCACAACTAACAGGCTTCAGCTCTCTTTCTACAAAGGGAATGTTCTCTTCACACCTAACTTATCTAGGATCTATGAAACGGGCGGAAGATTGTGCGCATTGACAACTCACCGAGATGTCGAATCAATGGAAGAAGGCAACAAAGCCATCACAAGGAACAATCTCCTTGTGTCCTGAAGCAAGACTGATTCGAGAGTCGTCTTGAAGGCACTACTCTAGACCATTTAGACAATGCTTCAAAGAACCCCTCAAATCAATGCACCAAAGCCTTGATCTGACCCTCGACACAATCCCATTTATAATCCCAAAACCCACCTCCTCTCATCCCTCCCTCAAATCTACACTATTTCCTTCATTCAAACTACCCCGCCACCTCAACACACGCACCCTCCAAAATGCCATCCGCATCCCAAGCACTCGACTGCGGTCACGTACAACGTCCCTTAGCCATCCAAGGAAATCATGACTCAAGCTCAAACTCAGTCATATACAGAAGCGGCGCAGACGGAAGACGAATCGCTGTAACGCGCTGCCCGTCTTGTATATGCCACGCCATCCTCGAGGCCTCACTAGACGGCCTCCGGGCGATTCCCTACAGATACCTCGCCGACATGGACGCGCACATGCGCTTATTATGTGTAAGTCAAAACACGAGTGACGAGATGCGGCGGCAGCTTTATTTACTCAGGGAGCGGGTATGGTGTGCGCGTGATGTTGATGAGTTGCGGCGCGGGGTTGTCGCTTTGGCGGGGTATTTCGAGGTGAGTGCGTGGTTTCGGTTGTAGTTCTCAGGTAAGATCGCATAACCCAAATTTAGATCGTGAGCTAGTGAGTATATAGTATATACCGAGACAAGGAAATAGATATATAAAAATCGGATTTAGGTATTGGCTGTATGCTTAATCGTGATATATATTATATAACACATATACAAACTCTGGATCTATAATACTACAGCGTGTGAAATCCAGTGCAAGATTTTCGGATTCTGATTTCTACCTCGCGACACAGCGCAAGGCTAATAGCAGGCATAACACGCAGACTCCCCGTGAAGATACCATGCCATCTAGGCACACCCAGAAGACAGATGAAACCGCACACCCCAAACTCCCCCATTAAAACTCGTCCTCTTTTTCATGGTATGACATAGTTATACCAAATTCAACCAATTTAAAACAATTATAGCCCCGCCCATTCCTTTTTATTCCCAAATTCATACCTTCTAGTACTGGTAATGCGGTGTAACGATAGCGACCTTGGGTATGCGATTGGCTGTGGACGGTTTCATTAGTCCCCATAGTGTAGCCATGTATCCGTGAATCCAGTATGCGTTGTCTCGTATGACCTTCGTAGCATCCAATCGACATCAAGCCTGAAGTGTCCTATATATACAAGCGCATAACTTCATATCGGTCATCTCAATATTACACATAATATACTCTTTTGGTGCTTCCGAAAAGCAGAAATCCCTCTATCGCAGGTTCTGCCATGGTCCCCGCCGAGTCGCAGGGGGTCTGTGAAAGGCAATGCGTTCGATTGCTAAGCGCGAGTGTTATAAGACCCGCTTAAGGGATGCATTGCAGAACGCGCCCATAGCACACTCTCCCGCGTGACTGTACTCTAGAGAGAGTTAGAGACATATGCTTCCGAATTCAGAAATAGGCTTCTTACAACACTCCACATCATCTCCGTGGGTAACGCTACTGCGTATAATAAAGCTGAGAAGATGGTTCAAAGGGGTCCATTCCTAAGACCGAGACTGAGTGGCACAAAGGCATCAGCAAACCTCCAACTTGTCTGAAAGCATGCGAGAGACCCTCATTCATGACGCACCGCCATTGTACATGAGATCCTTGCAATTAGCAAGCCGCTGGCAAGCCTCTTTCAACAACTCCCAGTGTGATTGCGACAAGAGCTTGTACACCACATCGAGCAAGTCGGGTACGCCATCAGACAGGGTAGTAGCGGTAGCAGAGTCGAGTTCCGATAATTTGGCAACCCTAGAGAGGTATTCAGGAACATTATGCACGCCCCTTGTTCTACTCGGGTTGAAAGACGGCGCAGGACGGCTTTGGCCTTGCGCCTTGACAGCTTGTGTGAAAGACCAAATGCTCAAAGTAGCATAGTACATGATCCACGGTCGGTGGGGGTCAGAATCGGCACGTGTCGAGTACTGGATAGGGCCTCCACGGCCACTCCCCGGATATTCCTGGATCGATGCAATCTTTTTCTGGCGTGGGTCGACGAGAATCCTATGCAAAAGCTTGAATGCGTGTAATATCGCGCGTCTGGTGAGCAATTGCCCGGCCCATACGGCCATCCGCGAGTTGACGTTAGCAAGATCGCGCGACGATACTTTGCGTCCGACTAGGCGCTTGGCGCCAGCGTAGACTTGGCAGTCTATGATATCCACGTAGAGACTAATGTGAGCCAGGTGGTAGAGGACCGCAGCGCTCTGGATTAAGCCGTTCGAGGCAGTTTGTTGCCCTGAGCCACTTGGGTCAGCACTACTTGCACCGCCTGAACTAACCGCGTCGTCGAAACTCGTCTTCCAATCATCAAATGCCTTTAACAGCATCTTGCACCACTTGTCTCTCATCTCAGATGCGTTGGGAGCGATGTCCAGCCACTTTAGGTGGGTTTCGCGGTGTCGGAGATGCCATCCGACGCTAAGAAGACCGCACATGATTATCATGCGACCAAATGAGTGTGTTCGGACTTCTTGTCCGTGAAGAGCACGTTTCAGTCCGTCGAGGAAGAAGACTGGTTTGCCGACGCCGTACATGCGCAGAGTTCCTTCCAGCTGACGCATATTCTCCTGGCTTGTAGCAGACCATAAGGCCTCGTCGCACGGCAAGGGGAGGCGAATTTCATGGGGTGCCATATCAGACGCATGGCCAAACATGGCAGCATGAATGACATCCATCATAAATGCAGCGAATACGACTCGATGCATAGCTTCGGTCTCCGCCCATCGTACCCACCAAGTCCGATCATCACCACCTGGCTCCACACCGTTCTGTTCATCGGGCGGTGACTCTAAGCCCGCTTTGCCGATGAGTGGACTGCCTCGTCGCAGAAGGTTGAGTGTCACAACGTGATAAATGTGACCCCTTTCATGTAACTTTCGTGTCGAGTACATTTTCTCATAGAACTCTACAAGTAGCAGTGCCTGGGCGACCCAGAGATCCACAGGGGGTACCGCGCCCTTATCGCCGAGTATTTCGAGACGGATGGAAGCGATGATGAGGTTGGCAAGGGCCTTGTAATCTTCATGCTCGCCAGTAGGAGAGTGATCGTGAACCTGAGCGGCTCCTAGTGCGATCATGACGAGCAGCAAGTAAATGGGGCACCTCGTAGGTGAAAAAGTTGGTTGATGAACGATGGGCAGCCGGGGTGACACAACATCCCAGTATTGGCGAACGCACTCGTGTAGGAAATCCATGCTAATAGCAGGGAAGTCGTTTCCAGACTCCTGCAGAAGGTAATCCAGTTTGGGTTCATACTCGTTCTGCCTTTGTCGGAAAATGCTTATGCGGTTCACAATCTCAAGACGACGGTGATCAGATATGAGCTCGTCGGGTATGTCAGGGTGGCGAGGTGGCGTCTGGTCAACCTGAGACCTGCTCGTGAGAGACTCGTGGTCATAATGAATGTTATTGTTAAAGGGCGATTCCAGCCCACCCTCCATAAACGATAGGTTAGCGACATTAAAGTCACCGTAACTGCGTTGGTTATCGAAGAGCCAGAGGCCGAAATTCGTCGAAGCGAAGTCGCTTGAGTCAGGAGGTACCTGTAAGTCGTAAGGCATAAACGAGGAGTGATCTTGTAAAGAGGTCTGGCCCTGAGAGTAATAGGTAGGCTTCGGTGGCAGCATAGTCACTCCCTCCATCGGTCGTGGCCAGGAGGGCGTGTGTACCAGTGAGCTCGCCGGCGTTTGCTGCGAACCTATGCTGGAGTTGGGACTCAACAACACAGACGCGTTCCGCGGCATGCTGGCTGGCTGCTGCTGTTGGAATAGAGTTGATTGCGGCGGAGGGGCCGAGTGTGACACAGGCATGTGCCGTAATCCCTGACCTACTGGGGGCACCGGGGCTGGTGCCGGTGCCGGTGCCAATGCCGGTGCCAGTGCCGGTGCCAGTGCCGGTGCCAGTGCCCTGGGAGCTGAGGCAGGCAGAGCACTGGTGGTGACACCAGGCGAAGCGGCTGAGGTGCCATCGGACGAAGAGTCCTTGGAAGGGATGCTAAAGCTGCTTGCCCTATTCCTGGGGACATAAGAAGTAGAGTGACGCTTCCTATGTCTCAGCAACAAGTCCAGGCGGACGAAGATCTGACGGCAGTCGCGCACATCGCACTTGTAGATCTGCTTGGGCCTGTCTGTACGCGGTGAGTTAGTCAGAGCCAGTTCAGCTCTCGGTCTGGCACATGAAGGGGCCCCACAACTGCAGGGTGATTCGCCTTACGGTTCAATTGATGTCGTTGGAGGTGCTCGTGACGCGAGTAGATCTTGTCGCAGTCGGGCCACTCGCAGGCGAACTTCTTTGGAGCACCCTTCCGGCTTGCGCGCTTATAGGCGACCTGGGCAGGGCTCCCCGTCGTCGCCGTCGCCGTCGCGGGCGTGCCTGGGGCGGCTGAGGCTATGGATTGCTGGTGAGAGGCCATTTAAGCCGCGACATCGCCAAGTCAGGCAAGGCACCCGCTTTTGACATATACGGTTGATCCAACGTTGCCGTTCCCGGTTTCTGGTATTGTGTTGGGGCTCGGAGTTTGGGGGTGAGGTGAAGGCTAAAGCAGCCAGGAAACTCATCGATGGGGGTCCGAGCGTTTTCATCGCGACCGAGAGGAGAATCGGCGAGTCTGGGAGATTTTCTCGACAACAATCCCCCGCACGGGGGCGACAAGGGGGTGCTCCCGAGTGGAGTCTAGCGTGGGGGGAGAAATCCACCGTCGAGTCTGGGGAAGACGTGGGCTCTGCATCGTCGAACATGGGGGTGCCAAGGTCGCTTATCCCATATTTCTGTCCTTGTCAGAAAATGGTCGACTGCTTGAGGCTATTGCGGCTGCTTACCTAAGTATGTAGTGTGTTTATGCTCTATGATATAAATCGCGAGTTGAGACATACTCGCATTGCGTATTGAACAATAGGCCTCCATTCATCTTCGGACCCGATGTCTCAAAGTTAAGCGCCGATTATGAGTCAATCACAGGTGTCACATGCCACATGCTAAGCCATCGAAGCTTACAGGCACCCGCTATAAGCTTGTTCTTCTTCTCCTTTCCCATCAAATTGCCCAGCATCTCTTCCTCCTCACCATTGTGTCGTTATCCCCTACAAGATACCATGTTGTCGGGCTAGCATACACAACGTTTTTGGGCATTTTGATCCACAAAGAGATTATTGACAAAGACAATATTTTTCCTCTCGCGCAACCTGTCATCTCTGACTTGTTACTTAACGACCCTCAGCTCTTGTCCATCGATCGACAAAAAACTATCATGGCTCGCTTCCAGATCTTTGCGACCGTCCCCGAGACGCTTAAAGCATTATCGTGGCTGCTCTTCACTCCACTCTTTTATATAACTTCTCATATTCTTTCAGCAATTGCAAAGATCCTACACCACGTGGAGGAGCTAGCCAGCAGCCGTAAGACACTCTCACGTGATCAGGAGAAGGAGAAGCTCCTAGATGCCTGGTCAACATCTGTGACTTCCAATGTTGTCTTTGTGACTATGGAAGTACGGCTTCAAAATTCCCAGAGAGCTAGAATATCTCAAGTTGCTTTCTCGCAGTGGTCCCCCGGAATAATGTCGAGGGTTGAGACCTTGCTTTGGATCGTTAGGAACGAACAGCGCGATGCCGAAGCGCACGAGACACACAAACTCTCGGTTTTTCCACAGGTGGCAATAGAGACGATAGAAGTTGACGAAATACCGGTACATATCGCAGACAAATTCCGGGACTTAAAAAAGGTATATGAGAGGGTGTATCTGGTTGGATATCAAATCGGCAAGACTTTGAGCCTTCTAGAAATGGCATGGGAGACGCCCAAGGATATAGTTACTATAGATACTGAGCAGGTATGGCAACTGCAAAATCACAGTATTGCTGGGTTGCCATTCAAGGAATGTATCGAGGCAATTCCGCAACTGCAAAGTCATTCTTCTTCGCTAGGGAACGCTGGGAACGAAGCATGGCTCGGTATCCAGCTCTTGAAGGTTGAACTGAAAGCTTTATCATTAGGCTCTAAAATTCCATAACCTGCGCTGGAGAAATCCAGTGTACAGCAAGTCTAGACACCAATTTAAACGATTTCGTACAGCTAAACTCAAAGCTTTCATACCCTAGTGTCATGAGCTATGGTGTGTCCTTATCGCTTCCTGAAAAATCAAGTGCACCACAATGTTCACTTGGCCATGATCTTCCCATAACCCATTTTCTATGCGTACAGAAGGTTGTGTACCTTCCTGCATAGGAAAAGTGGACGGACATAACAGCCTTTGCACCTGGTCATGAATATACTTCATTCGTCCTGCATCATCGGTTTTCCCCATGCTTGATCTCTCCTCTCTTCCAAGGAGACTAGCCCAATTGGCTGTACTCAGGCGAGCTGCAGCCTCACCCTTCAGAATCTTAAAGTGCGGGTGTTTCGGCTGCTGTTGGTGGTCCCAGATAGCTGATAGGAGCACAGTATAACTTCCGCATGATATGACCTCGTGCGACATAGTTGGCGGCCCCCCAGGCGGTACTTTATGTACCTTGAAAGATCGAGGTTGATAAACTTCTTCGAATGTTGTGTTCTGTGGTCGAAGACGCCCAAAACTCATTGTAACGTGGAAACCCGCAGAAGCGGCGCTGCTACTGTGTACAGATGAAAATAGACTGGACACCCAAGATTCAACCTTGAATGCACTGGTTATACCATACAATTCCGTGACTTGGCGATCTACTCTCTGTCGATACGAATCTTTTAGAAATGTACGAGACGCTGGATTAGGGCTTCGAGTAAAGAGGTCATTACCGATTGATCTTAGCCAAATCCAGACTGGGAAGCGCCGGCGAGACGCTGTTGCAGCTGTCACATTCCTACCAGGCACCAATCCACGGAGTTCTATGGCGCAGTTCAGCCCTACCAATACAGTTTCGTTGAGCATTGTTCGGATCATCGGTAGATTAATGAAAACACCAAGATTCGTGATAGAATATGGGCAGGGTGTGACGTCCATGTCTCTAACAATAGCACCACATAAAGCGAACTCCTTAGGTGACGATGCCAATATACCAACGGAAGTCCGATGCTGACCACCCAAGAAGTCCCAGGCAAAGATGCTTTGATCATCGGACATTTTTATAAGCTCCTCTTGGAGCCTTCTAAAAGCTTTCTCTCCCTCCCCATAGAGGAGTGGCATATTAATGTCAAAGATGCCAAGCAAACAATACGCGATATCTTCTAGCCGCGAAGTGTGTCGATCCGCCGCCCAAGACATCCTCTGCGCAATGGAGTAATCTAGAATTGTATCTCGATTCTTAAGCGCACCAACATGGATCTTGGTGGCTCGACAGATACTCTCGGCGAGCTGTTCTCGGTTTGCAATAAACACCCAATTCGCATTGAAGAAAAGCACCTGACTTGGGGCAAGCAGTTCTTGAAGCGTCCAGCCCCTTGTGAACCAACGGCTTATCCTAAGCTCTTCCGTTACCATACCTGGCCTTTCAACGCTGCCCACATCAGCTAGGTATGCATAGCACACCGCGGAGTCACGATACCAAGCGTACATGCTGTTAATGGCCTCGCTGAGCTCGGCCGAGCTGGTTTTATCGATACAGTTTGTATCACACCAGAGGTATTCCAGCCCATCTGCACGTGCACGACTACAGGCGCCTAGGATTTTGGCGAAGCCTGCCTTCCTTCTGATGGCACTGGTGTTGGAGCTGGGACCTTGCTCGGTAGCACGAAGATATTCTTGAAGCGTGACTTCTTCACGGCCCCATGTGTGCGAGAGGATGGCATAGGTGGGAATCTTATGATGAAACTCTCTGAGCTGTAGCGTCTTGACATCGATGAGACGCATGGTGTAAGGCGAAAGATAGCAAGATGTTGCTAGTGATGGTGGTAGCGACGGCTAGATTGCCGATAATCAGTCATTCATAGACCAACGAGAACTCGAATATCGAACAGCATTACGAACGAGAACTTGGAAATCAAGCAGACCAGGCAGGATATTTGAAGGATCCCATTCTCATCATCATGAGAACTCATCCTATATGAACCAGAGCCCCAACAAGTCTACAAGATCTATCACCTCACACAAACACATCCGCCCATCTCTGAATTCACGGCTGAGCCCAACCAGCATCAACTCTACAGCATATAGTCTCAAAATCGGCCGAGATGAAACGCCTCGGCGGCTGAGAACAAAGACGACATGCTACTCAGAAGTGATATCCCACCAATCATTTCAGCGCGATCTCATAACCTCTGAGAGCCAAAAACACGTCATAAGTTGGAATAAGTCACCTAGTCTAGTTCGTAGCGGCAACCCAGGAGGCTTCGGATGTTTGACATGGAAGCTGGTGTTGGAAAGCCTAGGGCTATTAGGGTTTGCTCAAGAAACTGGCAAATGAAGTTCCATCGACTATCAATACCTGAACGTCTGCAAAACTAGAACATGATCGGTCATCCTACGTAGATAATGAGAAAGGTTTACGCTTAAACAACTAGAAAAAGATACCGCATACTCTTCGGTATGCATCAATCAAACGTTGAAACGAATGACCCGTGTAGCCCAATTCTCATCGGATACCCTACACCAATTCCATTATCAGACTCACATCAGGTGCAAACCATCACTCACCTACATTCGCTTACTCTTACACATTCATACAGTGACTACATTGCACAAGAAAACGACAGAAACTAACTCCTACCTGAATCCATCCCAAGCGCCTAGACTACCCCCAACAGATCACTCAGTCTCTAGAAGAAAATCGAAACACACCGAAAGATCCATTACTTTGTCTACATTTAAGCCAACGTCTCAGGTGGTAGACCATTCCAACCGTAGAATAGCATACGAGGCCAATCAGGCATGATATATCACTTTACACACATCTCATCACATCATTCACGTCATCGCAGCCAAATATCAACTTCAACAAATCTCTTCATGACAAAGAAGTCATCACTTTCCTGCTGTCATTACGCTACTGATCTACAGCCCAGCCTGGCATCTCCCCTCTCTATCCCATTTCATTTTCGTTTCTACACAACATCCGGCAGCCGCACAGCGATATCGCCTGATTGCGTTATGTATCGGACCCAGGGGAGAGACGGGTAGTTTAGCTAGTGTCGAAAGTCAGCTAGAGTGCCAATGGCTGAGAGCTGAGTGTGAAAATTTGTGAGGAATGACGTACCTTAGGTTCCGTAATTTTGAGGTATCGAACCTGGATACCACTCGTAGTGAAATAGGGGATCTCAAACTTGACCTGGATGGGCCTCTTGGCGCCCTTGGTATTGACACCGCCCATACTCCCGCCGAACCCACCCGTCATACCGCCTCCATGCTCGTCATCCCCCTTGACACTAGGCAGCCCCAGCTCCGCGCGCATCAGGAACTCCTTGCCGCCGCCAAATTGCTTGATCTTCCAGACTATGGCGCTCTGCTCGGGCGCGTAGTGGACGCTGCCGATGTTCGTCCGGAAGCGCGGCGAGTCGGCGTCGTCGGGTACGGGCACGATGATCTCGACGTTGTTGGCTGTACTCCTCCTCTTGAATTGCGCCCTGGCTTTCAGCATGTACTCGATGCGCGAGCCTGAGTGGCTCTCGACTACGCATTCCACCCAGACTAGGGGCTTGACTTGTGTGTTCAGCCGGTAGCTCATGAGCTCGAACTCGCCGTCAGGAGGGATGAAGGAGATGGTCCGGTCGTTCTCGAAGCGCGATAACCGGACACACTGGTGGAATTTGACGTCTTCCATCTCTATCGCCTTGCCTCTTGTTGTTCTTCCTGTCGTCTCGAACATGGCCTTGTCGTTTAACCCTAAGCGCAGCTCCGGCATACCAGATAGATAGCATTTCATCTTAATCGCACCTAAGATCTCAGAGCGCAGTACGCTGCCGTTCGCCGAGACTAGTAGGTTCAAACTCTCGACGACATCCAAGAACACCTCGTTCTTCCTATACCGTATACCTTCTGACCGCCACGACACAGCATTGGTAAGGGCGATGGGCGGCCGTGCCTGTACCTCCAGTTTGTGCGACTCTTGTGTGATATATTCTTGCAGGATCTTGGACTCGGTCGTCTGGGGGTAGCCAAAGTCCATCATCTCATCCAGTAGCTCGTAAATGATGACGAAGTTGTCACGAATAGACTCTTCTTCAAGGGCCTTGAAGTATTCCGTGAACACTTCGACGATCTTGTGTAAGAATAATAGTATTTCGGCGGCATTGGTATTTCGTTTCGTCAAGGCAAGAAGGTAGAGGTTGTTGTGTCGGATGTAGAGATACTGTGTTGTGTTAGCGGAGGTTGGTCATCTTGGCGAGAGGATAAACCGACGTTGATACCCTCGTGTGAGAAGCAGGGTGGTACGGCGGACGACTCTTCTTCGGCTTCACTTAGGAGGATGGGGAACTTTTCGACGGCGGACATGGGAATGTCTCCCCGGTAATTTCGAGCAAGTAGGGTCTGTGCACTGAATTGTCAGTAAGAAGCTTAGGATTTGAGTAGAATAGCCGCAGATGCGCACCTTGCCCTTCAAGTCGAGGAAGAAGACAGCCGACGCCATTGTGTGTTTTGTCCGCGCCGAATATAGGGGGGCAGGGAGATGTTGGCGGATGCCAATTGGCGTGGAGCCTCGACTGCAAGTTGGGATATCTACGTATTCATACGGCTAATACAATTACGGGTTGTGGTGCGCAATAAGTTTCTTCTCGCAAAAAACTGTTGTCGTCTGGTCGAGTCGTCGTATAGGCAAGGCGGTGTTGATTCGTTTGGAAGCCTTCTTCTAAGAGCTACACCTAAACCCCACGTCGCTTTAATGCTTGATTGATTAATTGATTGCCTTGTCACGAAGCTGAGGAACTGCCAAGCCACAGAGGCTTAGCTTGAAGCTTATTCCAAAGAGCTGTCTATATCACTAGCCACATGCCTCCAGCCACAAGTACATTGACTGAGAGCGTTTCGGAAATTACCTAATAAAAGTCACATGACATATAGCGCATGGGCCACTACAGGGCCCCCACTACAAGCTCATCCATATCTCGCAACTAATTTTTGCAGCAGAGCTTGCCTCTTTCTTCCTTTCTCTCTTCAACGCGTCCATTAGACAGTGCAGCTCATTATTCTTCATTGAAACACACAACTGGATCCGGCATTCTGCTGGTCTTCCGACCGTGTTTTGGTTAGTGTTGCTTGCGATTTCGAGACGCGGAGAAGGATTCAATCTAGAATTTGGTACCATAAGAGCTGCCCGCGTATTGTTGTTGCCGTCTTGGTGACGAATTGTTGCTTGGGCGGCGTCAGAGGGACCGCACATAAAGACTTCCTTCACCGATTAACCGATTGTTGTTCTTTTTTATTCCCTGTTCGTTGGAATTTATTGTAGTTTCTGCATCTCGGACATGCCCACACGGAGGTGCTTCCGAATCGTAGAAATTGCCGTGTAGACATGGCAAGACGGGCGTTGACAGGCGCAATGGATCTGCCGGACCCGTCATGGCGAATTTTTCAATTGATCGTCACCCCTGTCACATGGCTATCGCTCTGGAGCAGAGGGTTTGGATGCTCCAGCGAACCTAAAGCATAAAAGCATTGATGCCTTTACTCGGAATCACATTGGTTCGATAAAAATAGATATTTTCATGAACGTTTGATACCAGGTAAGATCGCCATTGCGTCGTAATTTTTTGATATCCAAAGTGCCGAAGACCCATTTAATGTTTGAGCCCACTACATAGAATGGGAAATGCACGATACTCCCGCAATCCATAATCTATGAACACAAATCATACTGCATTGGCGAATAGTATTCTAACATATGCAGTGTACGTGCGCTACTAGCCTAACCTCTCATATGGACTCAGCCAGCCGGAACGGATGGGAGTGTTCCCGAGTCACGAAGAGCTTTCCTAGTGCGGGCAAAAGCTGGGTGATATTGCTTCGTACACCCATCATACTCCAACAAACCATATCCCGTGTACATGCTAGCACTTGTATATGGCTGCTTGCAGATTGGGGAAACACAGCCCGAGAGTGCCAGCGGCGTGGAGATTTTGACATGTGAAATGGATTTATATGTATGCTCGTAATATATCATTAGGAGGACACCAACAGGTCGGTTACTTTCTTAGTCATCAGAGCAGATTATGCATGCGAAGTTTGCCAATCTTCTGGGTCAGGTAGATCTGGTTAAGCGCAAACGCTGCATGTGCTCAGGCTCAGCCCAGCTCGTCGTTGAAGTGTAATAATGGATCGCCCATGGCGGACTGAAGGTTGTGCAGATATAGTCGCGAAACTGTTAAAAAGTGAGTCTAATAGCTGTGGCGGATTCCATGGTCCCCTCTGGCAGTGATATCTGGGGGCAGTGATATAACTGTCAATGAGTAAACACTTTCGATGTTAACATCGGCATTGAAAGGACTTTGCTTCGGGAGATGACTAATCCTATAATCCAAGTTGGAAAACTTCAACCCCGTGGAATATGGACTTGCGCGGTCCAACCTAGCTGTAAGGATTCATGAAGCGTTTGATTCTAAGTATTAGCATTTACAGGGCGTAACGTGGAATCCTTTCCGTTTTATGAAAACCTCGTTACAGAGTTAGTCGCAGGTCATAAAGTGGTGTAATGAGGTACCTAGAGCTACATTTCATAGGCAGTTCATGAGAAGAGAGAACATGGAGGACCCTCAGAAGGGTGAAATGCCGGTCTACTGCCCGTTACGGCATGGTGGTGGCTTTGCGCTTTACGTACAGTTCAAGCCCAGGTCAGTTTTCATTGGCTACCTACCTAGGCAGGTGGAGGCCGACCCACCCGTCGAATTCACAGCTTGCATGTGATCGTGACTTTTGGAGCAGGTACACACCATAGCGCTGATAGGCAAGGCCGGTACCTTCCTAGCGCGAGCAGGGGGTCAGAGGGAGGGTCTGACACGTGCTTTTTGCTGGGTTTCTCGTTGTCGACCCTCCCCGTCATTTCTCATCATCATTGATCAATCAGCACATGCACCACCACACACCACACACCGTAGCACCCCAATCATCCACCTACCTACTTACCTACCGACCGTAGCTGTATGTCTCGTCACAGCGTACCACACCGCTGGTTCCTGTTATGCTCAGGCTGTGGCAAGGTACTCATTGTGTGTGATTTCAGTGTCAGCCACAACTTCATCATCTGGTGTGTATCGTATAATACCTGACAATACCTGACAATACCTATGCATATGCCATTTCAAGAAAAAGAAAAGGGCTGCACATGAGCTGCTATGCCTGAGCAAAGTACACCCACCGGGATACATTAGCAGGGCCTTGTGACTGCTGGATACCACGCCATGTCTGCAAATACATAGGCCAGAATCACGGTATGAGACCATTATCACAAGCAAAAAACAGCAGCGAGAAGACAATTCGCATCGACCGGCCCACTCTTAGCCCACTCGACGATACAGCCCTCGGAATTTCCCCCGTTGAAGTCTGTCGTCGGGACCCTGCAGCTTGGCTGACACTACAAATCCACACTGGTGATTCTGACTAATTAGCGGACGAGACCGGCAACAGTCATTTCGCAGTGCCTATTCGATCTGTACGATGATCTATCTACCGATCAGTATCGGTCAACACACGGCCACTACTACATGCAGTATTGACTGTCGCTGAAGCAGTTATGTGTTACCAGGAGCACGTCGTGAATTCACGTGGGCACTGCCCGAAGTATCATTATCATACCCAGCTACATATCGTATATTAATTGAGTGCCATTGATGCAGAATAAAGTAGGAGGTAGGTAGCATACATGTGTCTAGATATGTCGGTAGGTAGTATAGGGTGGTCGCAGGTACAAGCACATGTCATGTTGTTCTACCATCAGCTCCTATAATGTATGTACTGCAGGTAGGGTATCTATCGGTCTTTGCTCTTGTCTCAGACAAATCCGACGAAAGCTCTGAGGTCAGGCCAGACCAGCCCAGGTTGTTCCGCGCTAGGTACCTTCTCTCTGTTACTAAGTACCTGGGCGGTAGGTACCCTCTGTCATAGGCACGGGTTACTGCCTTATCCTGCCTGCCGAACCCCTACAGGCCTTTCCCCCGTGAACCCCCAATTGATTAATGGATCGATTTGATCGATCCTCACTTACTTACTCCCAATCTATCGCATTTTCTTCTAACATTTTCTCACCATGATTCGGTCTTAGAAGCGGTTGTCTATGCGACCCGTCTTCACGACAAGAATACCTCTAGTACATCGTCACTTACGCATAGCCTTTGCCCACTGTACTTGGTAAACCAAGTAGAAGCCCGTAGTCTTTTAAGTTGGTTTCTACTACCAAGCTGGGTCGGCACCGTCATGAGTCAGATACACCTCTAGCTCTTGCACCCGGCATTCATATGACACGATCCCTCTCACGCCGAGCTATCGGTGCACCAGAATAGCTGATTGCTACCTAAGTCGGTCGAGCGAGGCACTTGGACGACGTCCAACTGGGACGAACCGCTGAACAGTGCCATCCGCATAGATAAGACACATAGTTTCCACTAGGCCCATCATTCGCGCAGACGCCGTTGCATGCCTTTGCAGACCAAGCTCGCGTCCGGTCCGGTCTACTTACGGAACAAGTAGAGGGATACAGGCGCCGTTTCTTTGCTCTGGCGACAAGTCTCTTCGTCACATGTGCTGCTGTCTACGCCATTGAGTCTCGGGTCGGCATACGCATAGGCTTGGATCCCTCATCCCATTGCCTTGCATTCACTTCACATGTTTTAGCCTTCGGCTCCAGACACTATACCTGATTCTTCCCTTGCTTTCGCTGCATTATCCAAGACACGTTCTACGCAAATGGGCCCTGGATAGCAGGTTTCGCAACGAAACCGCCTGTCTGAACTTTCTACGTGGGTTGGCGGAGACAGCTGTGCTCTCATCGGTTGCAAACCCAACCAACCCAGAATGGAGCAGCCAATACATACCTTGGACAGTCGGGTACCGCCGCTTCCCCGGCCTATCCAAGACCAAAAGCACGACGTGCCCCGACATCCTATCGAGTCGCGAAAGCACCCGCTGACGTCTGACGAAGACCGTTGTAGCATCATTGACTTGCACGGTCGACAGCTGAAGCCTCCGTCTTATCCTCCCCCGTCGTATACCCAACACCGCGACACTTCTCTACCGTTTTCCGACCCTCAGAAAGCTGAACTCGCACCTATTAAGCCCGCGGGCGATAGAGGCGATAGTAAGGGATATCACGGTGCCAATACCCAAACTCTACCGTCGCTCTCTACCATAACAGCGTCTGCCTCCTCCTCTTCTCCTTCTTCGTCATCTTCGCCATCTGCGCAGCAATTAGTGTCTTCGTCACAACGGCCTCAGGAACCGTCCTACAAGCCTCCTGCGCCGCCGCCTCTGACGCATTGGCCTAGCCTCAACCCTCTGACAGCGTATTACACTCCGAGCCATGTTCAAAACCCCGAACCACCCTTGCGAATGGACGTTGATACAAGGAGCAGCAGCGCTGTGAGCACTGCGTCGCCAGATCGCTTCCATGATGGTCGCGCCAGCAGTGTTAGTCTCGACGATCCCGATGTGCGCATGGCTGCCGAAGCGCTTGGTTCACTGAAAGCGGGTGAGTCTTCTCATTTGCGGTTTACTCGACATATCCCATCGATCTATTAACCTACACAAAAGTGGAGGGGGAATATACTAATGAGGGATTGATAACACAGATTTCGTTTCCTCTCCGATACATAGGGCAACACCTCCTAGATCGCCACAGTCTTTAAGCATGGGACAGCAGCCTGAACCATTATTATCATTGCTCACGACGGCACACCCGTTTCTCGCGACGACGATCGATAGTGCCACATCCGCCTATACCAACTCGAAAAATTATTACCCGCGGATCAAGACGAGCATTGAATATGTCGAGGGTTATGTGATGCCTATCGCCAATACTGTTGGATCTGTTGGGCGTGTAACTGGCGTTGAGGATGGTGTGCGGTGGATTTTGCGCCGTACTCAACCGCATGGTGGCGATGCAGGAGAACAAGGCTCACATAAAAGAAGGAAGGTTGGTCCAGGAGACGGCAGCTACAGGGAGGGAGCATCAGATTCCGGGTCCGGTGCTCAGACACCGAGAGCATCGTTGGAAAACGCAGATGATCGACGGTCTTCTATGGATACCTTGCCTGCCTATGATGAGTTTCGTTCACCTCCCTATACAGAGCAGTTCCCAAGGCCCGACATTCAACCCAATGGAGCGGCATGGCATTCGCGTTTGATGATGTCGACGTCCGGGCTGAGTATAGCGATGAGTGAAGAGAGCCTGCGGAGTTTGCGATACTGCCTAGGCTGGATTCGACGGGCGAATGACCACATCGGTCACACAATCAGCTCCCTCACAATTACCTTGGAGAAGTACGAGCGAAACCGCCAGGGATCCGGCGAAAATAGCGGCGGTTTGAACGGAGAAGTAGAGACGCGGAGTCAACTGGCAGCCAAAATTGGTGCCTTGCGTTCTGATGTGCTCAACACCCTACAGGACGTGATCAACACAGTGAGTCGATACGCCGGTGGTGCTCTTCCCGACAATGCGCGTGAACTAGTTCGGCGGCATTTGACTAGTTTGCCGCAACGCTTTCACCTTGCCAGCATGGCCAGTGACCGTGAAGCTAGTAGTCGGACGGAAGCTAGCATGGAAGAGGGTCGTTCAGAACAAGAGCAACAAGAGCAACGAGAAGAGTCGGAAACACGAGAAAGCGCTAGGAAGGTCATGATCTTGGCCAAGGAGGGCCTTGACATGATGTCTCAGGTTTCTGGGATATTGAACGGCACGCTCATGAGCGCTGAAGAGTGGTGTGAACGTTTAGGCAAAAAGAAGAGAGAGCAACGGGAAGATTTGCTTGGCATCCCTCACGCGGCGTCACCAGACGCAACAAAGTCGGGATGAAAGAGTGCGATGCGGTCAATGAAGGCATGCCGAGGCGTTCTAACGGAAGTCAAGGGTACAAGACGGGAAAGACTTGGAAAAGACGAAGGGGGCCAGGCTGTGGGAGTCTGAAAAATATGGCCGGATAGATACGACACTTCTTTTTTTTTTTTACGATTCCTTTTGAGATACCGGCCGAGGATGCCTGCGTATTTTATATGCGCTGGTCTAACTTGGCTATTCACGGACGACTGATTCTCTCGACTTTTTTTTTTTCCTGAAGACTCAGATCTACCTATTACCTGCCCATGAAAAAAGACATATATACGGGCGGTAGGAGTTTCTCCCGGCAAGGCGGAATTTACTTTGTTAAAGAATACGAGAGCAGAAAAAATACTGCGATGCCTTTTTTTTTTTTCCTGTCTTACCTCATCTCTCTCTCTCTTCTATTGCCCATCTATCTGGCTGATTGACTGACTGACTAACTGACTTAACTCTTCTTGACGAGTATTTGATTGTATCTTATTTTTGTTTGACAAGATATGAGTGCAACTGAGGTGCAAGGCGTTGGAAGACATTGAACGTAACTACCGTGCGCGCTCCGTGGGATGGGAAGAGGGGAAGTGGGCAGTGGGAAGTGCGCTTACCTAGGCGCCCAGGTGCTTATTGTGTCTGATAGGTGTATTTATACGTTTGCTGTATAAGCTACTTTAGTGCGCGAATAGATTTACGTTGAATACGCTGATATACCAGTCCTTCGGTCTTGTTAGGTGCCTATGGCCTTACCTACATATACCAGCTAACTTGTTTTATAACGGCAGCATACTAATTCAAGGTTTGATTATATGTCATATTAGAATTATAGTAGATTATATGTTTGTGTAGGACTTTTTATTATATTGACAGACAACAGATGTATTCTACTGCTAATTACCTATTATGAGGGAATGGCTTACCTGGAATTAACAAGAGGTCACTTACCAACTTTATCTTTTTTTTATCTCATTTGCATCTCATTTCACTCTATTTTCTCACTCACTCAACTCACTTAACTCACCTTCACACCCCCTCTCATCATCAACAGCACTTACAGCACATACTTACTCACCGCATCTTCACACTCTCCACAAGCCTCTCAGTCAAATCATGAAACTCATCCGCCTCACGCCTAGGGACGGGGAGATGATACAATTCCTTGTCGCTCAGATCTTGATTCTCGAAATGTGACAACAACAAGGCGCGGTTCTCGAGTTTTAAATGTGTGTAGACGCGGTTTACTACCGCGACGTCGCCTTCGGTGGAGACGCCACCGGGACCCCAGAAATACCGCGCGAGATTGGAGCGGCAGATGGCGCTAGTCTGTTTTGAGGCGAAGTAGGAGGGGCAGTGGTAGAAATCTGGATTGGAGAGGGGGATGTGTTGCCAGTGTTGATGCGGGTTCTCGGCGATTTCGATTTGGGTTTGGGTTTGGGGGTGAGTTTGGGTATGGGTTTGGGTATGGGGGGAAAGAGAGGGGATTTGAAGTTGGGAGGGGGAGGAGGGGGAGGGTTGGGCTTTGTCAATCTCGAGACTGAGGGTGTGACGCTGGGGCTGGGACATAAAGAAGTCGTAGGCACTTCCAAGGGAGTGAGGACGAGGTTGAGGCTGGAATTCATCAGTGCTGGTGTTAGTGTTGATGTTGGATACATACTGTTGGGGATGAGCTGTGTAGGGAATGTTGGAACTTGGAGTGTTTGGGTTATAAGAGGCATTGGGATCAAAGGGCTCGGAGAGGTCAAAAGGCTCACGCTCACCACTTGATTGAGATTGAGACGAGGAAGTAGGGTAGCGAATTCCGAAACATACCGTACCTGAGTCGGTTGGGCCGAGGGAATTCCAGGGCTCGGACAGGTCAACTCGATGTCTTCTTGGTTGAGGCTGGGAATGGGGATCAAATGGTTCAGAAAGGTCAAAAGTTGGCTTGTTCTGGTCTCTTGGCTGAGGTTGATGCTGT
This sequence comes from Xylaria sp. MSU_SB201401, assembly GCA_002288965.1. NCBI lineage: Eukaryota > Fungi > Ascomycota > Sordariomycetes > Xylariales > Xylariaceae > Xylaria > Xylaria sp. MSU_SB201401. The sequence continues at coordinate 114,470 of NPFG01000068.1, forward strand.
GATTGAGGATTAAATGGTTCAGAAAGGTCAAATGGTGGCTCATTACGATCGCTTGGTTGAGGCTGGGACTGGAACTGGGGATGAAAGGGCTCAGAGAGATCAAATACCGGCTCATTCTGGGCTCTTGATTGATACTGGGACTCACCGTTGCCGGGGGGGTTCATGTACTTACCGCTTAGAAAGAGGCTGTCCCGCGACATCTGAGATGACTGGGGAGAACCGGGCGGACTCTGGGATGACGACATCTTCGATTTTTTTCGGTCTCGATGTTGTTTCACCTTTGACAAGATACGAGTCTTCCAAAGGTGTAACATGAATGCTCCTGTGGTAGTGGCGAAGCTATCGAGATCAGACCTTTGAATTCAGCGGGAGCAAGCACAAAGCATATTTTATATAAATTACGGGTGAGAAAAAACAATCTCATTGTCCGTTAAACTGCGGGGACTATTCGTTCGAAGCTTCCTTTGTGATTATACAGAGGTATTGTTTTACTATCATATGAGGATGGTCTTGTGGGATAGGACGCTTCAGACCTTCGGCGACTCAAGACCTCATCTTCAAAATTGCCGATTCCGAGGAATGTACAGGAAGTATGAGAGACTAGTAAAAGGCGTGAAGGATGAACAAGTGAATTGATCATGGTGCACTCTCGCTTATTAATCGGCCGTCACTAAACAAGCTCTTTGTCTTCAAATACAGACGAAGAAGCCAGACTATCGCACACAGGAGAATTTCCGCGATGGCGTCACATTTTTCCAGAGCTGAACACTTCAGTTCAAACCCCACTGACCATCAAATTCAGGGACCTCCGATACGGCGATACATTATTCACATCCCTTCGGCAATCACTATTGCCCGGGTTCTTCCCAGATCTCTTCGACAAAAGCAATTATAGCTTACGTAGTATATCGCTGAGCGAGGAAGGCGGAGCGTGACGTTCGCAGCGGGGGACCCTTTACCAAATGTGGCTCGGCAATGTATTCTCACGAGGGTGATCCAGCATTCGGGGTAAATTTCCCCATGACGACTCTCAAGACCGGTCGGGTCTCTGATAGGACGGAAAATTATGTGAAGATGTTGCTGGGTATATACCTATAAGGTGCTTCCGCGATCTCTGGGTCTGTGGGACTACATGCAGTGCCAGGTACTGTAATTAACCAAAGGTTGAGTATATAGGCCGATGGATATGCAGGTTGGGTAAGGTAGGTTGAATTTGTATATTGTTAGGATTATCACAGAGATCAATACGTAGGTGGCGACTCCGACAGTTTGATAACTATTTCGATAGCGATTGTCACAATAGCACAACGCGCAATTACGTATCAAGCAACCAGACCACATCCACGATGAGATCTTCCATCTGTCCCGCAACCGCATCTCTAGCAGCTGCAGGAATGGCCTTCACCGTCGCCGCCGCCAATCCGCCCGCCTTCTTCCTCGCAGGTGACAGTACGACAGCAGTCCAGAGCACAGGCGGTGGCGGATGGGGAAACGGGTTCATATCATTCCTCGAGAGTCCGGCTTTCGGCGTCAACAAAGGCCACAACGGCGCCACCACCAAGTCTTTCGTCAACGGCGGCGACTGGGCCGTCGTAACGGGGCTTGTGGAAGAGAATGTCGGGGAGTATGATACTTATGTCACGATCCAGTTCGGGCATAACGATCAGAAGGATACCTCGGGGGTCACGCTCGAGCAGTATCAGGCGAATTTGGTCAATTTGGCGAATGATATATGGGCGTTGGGGGGTACACCGGTGAGTTTTGCGTCCGCTTATCGTCTTACGTAGTAGAGTACACGGGAATTGTGGCATCGAACAATGGAAGACGACGAAGACGAGGAACAACACGAAAATTCTATATCCAAACGGCGAGTCCTACGGCCCAAGACTAACATCTCTCCCCAAAGCTCCTAGTAACCCCCCTAACCCGCCGGTCCTTCGAATCCGACCACGTAGTCGCCGACTCCCTGCATGACCAACGCCTCGCCACCATCGCCGCAGCAGAGGCCTCCAACACGACCTACCTAGACCTCAACGCCGCGAGCATCGCCTACGTGGACGCCATCGGCGAAGACGCTGCGCACGCGTACAATCTCGCGGCCTCCGACAACACGCACCTGAACGACTGGGGCAGCGTCGTCTTTGGGCGGATCGTGGCAGACCTGTTGCTCGAGAAGAAGCCCGAGCTCGGGGAGTGGATTGTCGCGAATGAGACTTTGAGTCAGTTGATTGCTGATGGACTTCCTGCTTGATTTGTTATTGATAGTGGTTTATGTATGGGTGTATGTATGTAGGTAGAGGAAAAGGAGAAAAAGGGGGGGGATAAAAGGATTATTGTGGATATGAGACTACGAGAGCAATTCCTTTACTCTTTCAATGGTGACGTGAACATGATTGATTGGGTGAGAAACAGATGCGTAGGTAGGCAGGCACTTTTCTCTCACCTACTACATAGGTCAGGGTATAAATTATCTATCACCGGACACTATCCGTATGTATCCTTCAAACTCTACAATTCTGGAGCCGAGGTCGCCTTCAAATCGCTAAAGGTCCGAAGCGTACCATCCACGCAGCAAGTGTTATCAAAACAATAGCTCGAATAGCCTACAAAGGAATTTACAAATAGACTATTATTGTTACCAACGAACAATATCATTGTTTTTTTCGTTCGTCTTAATCTATATAAATATCCTTTGTGCTCCGCCTCGAGTTGAAAGCCGAAGTCTATAGCTTTAGTTATTCATAAACTGACTTGTCAAACAGACACGCTTATTCACAAAAGAGCTGAATATCAAAGAACCAAAAAAATTCGAGTTTGAAAAATGTCATCGTCTAAGAATGGGCCTGATTCCCCCTCGTCTTCGAGGCCAAGGGACAGTTTGTTTCTAGGGAATGGGTACATGGCCGTCTTGCTTCCTAAAGGTGAGTCCCAGTCCCAGACGCAGTCCAAATCCCAATCAAGAGACAGCCCCCCTCTAGGGAGTGAGTACCTGACCGTCTTGCTCTCGTCATCTAAGAAGAGTGGGCCTGATTTCTCCTCGTCTTCGAGATCGAGGGACAGCCTGGACAGCCTGTTCCTAGGGAGCGAGTACATTGCCCCTCTTGCCTCCCAAGGGTGAGTCCCAATCCCAATCTCAATCCCAATCAAGACCCCCAACTAACCCATCCACCCAGACTCCCGAACTCCTTTACGCAGCCCATCCCCGCCTCGACAGCGACGGCTGGTTCACCCCAGGCCAAACCACCACTCCCAACGCAAAACACCAAGCCCCCCGCGACCTCTAAGCCCATCCCCGCCACCCGCACGACTGCTGGCCGCGGGTCGTCTACGAGCGACCGGAGTATTTCGCCGCGAGCAAGCTGACATCGACCTGTCGGTCGAACATCGCCAGATACATCTCCCTTATCGCCGAGACAAAGACAACAGAGGCCGAGGTAGACGACGTCGTGATCGACCGCGTGCACGCGTACCTTCAGCTTGAGAACCATGCTGTGCTTGCGCATTTTGAGAAGAAGTGGCTGCTAAGTGATGCGGAGTTGAAAGCTATTCCGCTGTCTGGTGAGGCAAGGGCTGAGCTCCTGGGTCTTATTGCGGCGCATTGGGAGTCGGTTATGCGTCGTTCGTGAGGCCGTGAGGCCGTGTTGAGGTGTTGTAAGTAAGAGAATAGACTGATCTAGTAAAAACGAGATGAAGCTAGTAGGTAGGTAGGTGACCTTTTATTAAATCTTGGTAAGTTAGTCCCCCATAATCAAGTAGTAACGAAATATACTTGTTGTCTATTAATGATACATCTTCAGACATATAGCGTAAGTCAATGACCCCAATACCATAAGTAATCAAACCTTATGCTGCCGTTATATAAAACAAGTTAGCTAATATACATAAGTTGTAGTCCAGAATATCCACCAAGATGCATCAGCCTTAGTACTATAGCTTAGGCGGTCACGAAAATAAATAGTGAGATTCCCGAGTTTAGAAGATCATCCATTGTATTATATTAACGATTGAATTTGAATTCTATGCTCATCCGGCTTTGCGTGTGCCTCTTTGCCTTCTATGAGAACCCTAACTATGAGAGACAGTAGGCATAAGAGTAGACCGTAAACTCGTACATGCTCGTAACTAAACAAGAATCTTTTCCCTGAATTAAAAACGCCTGAACGCCGAGTTCTATTGCCATCGTTGCTGTTCCTTGATACCTGGCATTAAGGCACCGTCCCGAGTCTCCTCAATTAGAGATTAAAGAGTCGTGATTCGTACATCATTAGACGTTACCTCTCCAAGCCCACTTAGTTCATGACCAGCGAGACCTCGGGCCAATTCCCGCTATCGTCGCCGTCATATATGCCATCAGTCTGGTTCTTAAGGAATTGATTGAAGAAGCTCTTCGCAAACGTCGATTGAATCTCGACCATCCTAGACCCCGTGATGTTGCCGAAAATGCCGCCGGTTTCAGCACCCAGGAGCTCCATCAACAAGGGGAAGTCGTCAAAGGAGAGATGCAACGATCCAGCGACGTCGAACCAGCTCTTGGAGTTGCGCAGAAGAGGCCATGTGGTAGTCCATTCATCCTCCCAGTAAGAGTTGGACGGCTCCAGTGCAGCCATTAGCATGATGGGGGCATCGGTTCCCGTCTGGTTCGCGGAACCCCAGAATGGCCCGTCAAAGCATGTTCCCGCGACAAACCGCGTGTCGTTGACGGTGGACTGGAACGTTGTGGCACCGCCGAAGGAATGCCCGAAGATGCCGACGCTGTCTGTCTCCAGGCACTTGGAAGAGAGTCCCGGAACCAATGAGGTGATGGTCTTGTTGTTGAGCGAATTGAGGGCGAACATCATGTCGTGAACACGGACCTCCAGCGCCGTTTCTACGTCCCCCGGCGCATCATTGCCGAGACTGTTGTACACATATCGACCATCAGGGTACTCGACTACCTCGGCGTCGGAGGGGTGGTCGACTGCCAATACGTTGTAGCCGTAGCTAGCAAATTGTTGAAGGAAGCCGGAGTATAGCAGTCTGGAACCCCTGTATCCGTGGCTGAATAGCACGAGGGGCAGGTCTGGACGTGATAGAGACGCATTGGCACACGATGGCAAGGCGAAGTTCTTGAATGTGCCGGATGGCGCTGACAGTAGGGCATCTAGGTAATTTGCGAGCCGCGGTGTGAGAAGAGGCTCGATGGTGCATGACTCCTGGCTGTCTGCGATGGGGTAGAAGAGTGTGGTCATGAGATCGCGGGGTGCTGGGCTTTGTGCAAAGATGTCAGGCCTTTCATAATCCACGAGTTCGAGATGCCTGTATCCGACTCGGTACGGCCCGGTGGTATCAGGGTAGAGGATTGAGTCAGCTGTCACGGCCGCGGCCGCGCAGAGTAGAGATAAAGTGATAGTGTTTTGTAGCATCTTGAAGCTAGACTATAAGGTGAGATTTGTATACAGAGTGTGAGATGATGATGAAAACATCGATCCTCCGGGAAGACCTCCTCTTATATACACATCATCAGGCCCAGAAAACATCATGCGCCCCGAGAACAAAACATCATAAGTTCCGATAATCGTCACCGGCTCCGCGAGCTTACTCCGGATATGACGTGCTGGGCGCAAACATCGCCGAGCGTTGTGAAATCATTCGAGTAATGGCGAGGGTTGACTATGGTCGAGATTGCCTCTCGGCTAGGAAATGGCCGGATTGGGAGATCCCCATCCACCGATATTCTTGTCAAAATAGCGTACCCAACCGTCTGGACGTTGTTGTTTGTCATCAAGCGGTGTCCAGAGCGCCTGGGCCATGTACGTCAGAGTTAAGCGAGCCAATATTCTGGGTTGCAGCGAAATTTCCCATAAACATGTCACATATGCCAACGCAATTATCAGAATTCCCATCTCTTTCCAGAGCCGCAGGGCCCTTGGCGAAGCGTTAGGCCCAGGCCAAGGATCCGTAGATAAGGCGCCTTGGAGCGGGGCCTAGATCAGAGACCCGTATGCATTGCAACTGTCACAACCATTATTCCGATGCAGGCGGGCCTAGATCGCCGCTCGCTCAGGGTCCAGGTTGGGGGTCTGTCCTATATTGAGATGCGTCGACAGCAATAGACTGGCTCCAAGGTCTAGATCAGAGGCTTGCCCAGGGCCTAGGTCGACAGTTCACTATATATGTTGCAATTCCTAGCAGCAGCCCAACGCTCTCGCGTCAGCTGCGGTCAAAGGCACGGGTAGCACAAGCGGTAAAGATGTGATTCCAGTTCCGCGTTGACGGAGTATTTGGCTCGCCTATCCCTACCTCTTCATGATTGTCGTCAGATTGACAAATCTCGGGAATCGGATTTGCGCAGAGCGGCGATATATGGCCCCAAAGTATGCTGATCGTTGCTTGAAATCGTGTGCTTCCTTTTGCTTGCGTGCGAGATTGGCTGCTACAATGTAACACCACTGTGCGAATCGTTAGCTATTGAGATTGCCTCGCTTACACAGCCACTATGGGGGCCTCTTGACTATCGGTTGCTTCGGTATGTATGTATGTATGGTCAACCAGCTTGTCATCAACTAATAAGGAACAGACAGTTGATTTCGCGGAACGCGCGTCTCTTGGTGCACCAATTGATTGCGTTGTAGCAAACTGCTAGTGGAGCCATGAGGAAGTGAATATTCTGCAGTCATGAACATCTTGTCGATACCAACCAACTAAAGGCGTCGAAAACAAAGCAGAGGCAGACAGCTCAGCCACGCCGATCGGAAGCGAGTTTGTTCCCCAATGTCTCAATTCGCCGAATTCAGGGCATGACGGACAAAATATGTGACCGCGACGGCCACATCGGAAAGATCAAGTCTCCGGTGCCCGGGACGGCGGACAGACAGACAGAAGCAACGACTTCGTTGAGCGAGTGAGGACGTTGAATGTGAAGTCTGTGTATTACCTAAGGAATGGAGATGGGAATCCTGGTCGTATGCCTGCTTCATTATGTATGTCTGGCATCTAAGACTGCCGGGTACCTAGGTAGCCAGGGTCTATGTGGCTTGGAGCTTGCGATTGGCCCCTGGATCAACAGGTGCCTACACAAGACGGCCACCACCTAGTGAGAAGGAGGAGAGATGATAAGATGAATGGGAATAGAGGCCTGATACACCTAAGGTAAGGGGCATACAATGCATGATGCTTAATCCGAAGCATGTATTTATCCGTGATATGCCTCTACACGCTTCATCTGAAAGCCACTGACGTCACTTATTGCATCTCAAGATGCCGAGTGCGATACTCAGTAGGTACCTCGGTAAGTACAGTACATCCTAGCTAGGGCACTATAAGCGCTAGAACATACGCCCATTTTCTACACGGCTAGGTGCGCAGTACGGCCCTAATGGCCTACTATATTCACAGTTACACTCTATATCTTCATCATAGGAAGATTATTATCACCTACGAGTCTAGGTACTGTACTTAGGCAGCACTGAGCTTGGCTAGCCCCGCGACACTCCCCAGCTCTCTATGGTGATCCAACAGCTTCAACAGCTGTTGATCAGATCAGCTATCAATCAACCTGCATCTAACGTGCGCCTTGTGTGCCCGTGTACAGAACGACGGGAATCGGCAATTGGTCGACCGCATCTGCAGCCACGGTACACAGACAGCTTACCGTTTCGCATTTGCCAGGAAAGAAACATAACATAACGGGTTTTCGAAAGGCCGACACGCCTTGTCACGTCGTCCTTCGTTCGATGCCAATGAGGATGACTTTCGGTTGTCCGAACTGACCAATCTAGCCGCAACCTCGACACCAAGCGCTTGCTTGTTCGTGTCGATGAACATTGTCATAATCTAGGAGTAGTCGCTGGAGAGGTTCGCTGTTGACCACAAGACATATATCACCATGTCCGACGCTGGAACGACGACAACGTCTACGAGCCAGAGTATGGCTACCACTCACAGTGCCAACACTTCCTACAGCACCGCTACGGGGCACACCGCGGTCGGCGACGTTCGAAATGAGGTCAAGAAGCCCAAGAAAAAGAAGGTCTTGCTCATGGGGAAGAGCGGTTCCGGCAAGTCGAGCATGCGGAGCATCATATTCAGCAACTACATAGCCAGAGATACACGGAGATTGTACGTCCATTATGCTCGTTATGAGTTTCACCAATATCCGGACTTTCGACCATTCCCTTCGTATCAGACTGCTGGGTACTTGTATCTCCATGCTAATCTGTGTATATCACTGTAATAGAGGTGCGACCATCGATATTGATCTCTCGCATGTCAAGTTCCTGGGTAACCTCACCCTGAACTTATGGGACTGTGGTGGGCAAGAAGCCTTCACGGAGAATTACTTGTCACAACAGCGAGTCCACGTCTTCTCCAACGTCGGTGTTCTTATATATGTCTTCGATATCGAGTCAAGAGATGTCGATCGGGACATGGCCACCTACGTATCCATCATATCTGCCCTGATGCAGTATTCACCAACAGCAAAGGTCTATGTCCTCATCCACAAGATGGACCTGATCAATATGAACGTGCGCGAGGCCGTCTTCGTCGATCGCGTAAGGTTGGTGCAGCAGAAGACGTCCGAATACACACAAGCCGCCGGCATTTCGGGTGAGGTAGATCTGATACCCTTTGCGACTTCAATTTGGGATCAGTCTCTATACAAAGCGTGGGCGAGCATCATCCATGATTTAGTCCCCAACTTGTCCGTCATCGAATCCCAGCTAGGATCGCTAGGCACAATCATAGAAGCTGAGGAGATGCTGTTATTCGAGAGGACGAGTTTCCTAGTCGTCTCCAGTTGGACGTCGGAGGAAGGGCAACATAACCCCACCGGAGACCGTCAAGAGCGCATGTCCAATATTTTGAAACATTTCAAGCAGAGCATCAGCCGCTTCACTGGAACTCCCCGTAACGCCGAGCAGTTTACACTGATGGTAAGTAATGATCACTCCTTGGGAAGGCCTCGATAGTCCGATGGAATTTTCTGGCGTGATAAGGACTCTATGGCTCCGGATCGATGTCATGGTCGTCTTATATCAGAATCAATCGTACTAACTTGTCATCGAAATAGGAGCACAAAGCTGGGACTAGGTTCTCCATGTTTGTATGCAAATTCACGACCAACACGTATCTCATGGTCGTTTTACCACCGGGAGAAGCTCGCTTCAATTCAGCTCGGTTTAACTGCCAAATTGCGAGAGAGAGCTTCAGATTTTTAGATGGTCCCGCACCAACGCAAACTCAAGGCCAACGAGCCTAACGAAGAAAGGACGATTGGAGGACTGGCAATCTGATTAGCAAATATGTTCCGCAAATATACCCATCATTTGTTCGCCAATTCGGCTCTCACCAGTTGGTAGCAGGCCACGGTCACATGTCTACCCAATCTCATTTAACCTAAAAACAACTCTAAGTTTGAGGGCATCTTGAAGTAGCGAAATGAATTAAAGGCAGAAGCGGCATGGCCATTTTCAAATTCAAAATTGGCAGTTGTATGGCTTAATGTTCAGTCAATGTTTATCTCGATGATTGATTGGAGCAGAATGATCATGGAACCCACGCTTAGCGATGCCGGGATTCAGTTTCCCCATAGTGAAATCCGATGGTCCGTCGACTACCCTAGATGGGGAATCATGGCTACGCTAGCAAAGGAGCCCGTCAATCCAGTCAGTATGTTGCACCCATCCACGATCTCCAAACAGATCGGCATGCCGCCGGATTAGGAAGGTTGGCGACACCAACATTGCCAGTTGTCTACCAATGAGGGTCCCTATCTCTACCACAAGTTCAATGCGATTTACCAGTACCTGCTGTTTCCTACTCGTACCTGTCCTACGCAGTACAGATTACGTTTTTGAAAAGAAAGATATTATCAACAAGGTCCGCTTTGGATCACTACCAACCCAGTCAATACGTCTCTAAGATGGCATACAAACATCGCTTACAGAGGGTACGAATCAAGTCCACCCGTCTACCCATGTGGCCATCCCGATATCCGTTCATGTGCACCACGTGAAAGAGATACGGGCAATGAAAGGCGGAGGATGATGTCTCGGCAGTGTCACGAAACCGAGTGCCGTAACTCAAAGAGTAATACACTTTAGCAATCGTTGATATACCAGTAACACCATATCTATCACTCACCCTTCTACCCTTAAGCCCCGGAGCCCACCGATACAAATGTTTATTTCCACTCAGTACGCTCCGCTATACTATCACACATATAGCAAAGGAAGGCATATCAAGAACCATGGTGTATCAGATACCGAGACGAAGGGCTTTGTCTTTAGTATGAATCTGGCAGGTCAGAAGACGGACGGCTCTACTGCCAAGACTGGATCGACATGGCCTTTTTATCGTGGACCCTTAATCTTGCGTTGCACGACTGCGCTCAGTTCCGCACATGTGTGGTTTCTCTTGTTCTTCTTGTTACCCAGCGCAGTAATAGACGGGCGAAGTTCGTAATCGGAGGCCTATCACAGGAAAGCCACCCCCGCAATTAAATCAAAATCAAGACATAATTCCGCTCCTGATCTGGCTATCTGTGTCCCGTCATGCGATGTATGTTCTGAGTAGGTGGATAAGAATATAGATTGACGATAGGAAACGTGAATAGTACCTACCTGCTAAGCAAAGACGGGAGAGCAGAGAGGGGGGTGAGGGGGAAATGGATGCATTGTTCGTCCTTACATCGCTTATCGGTCCCCGGCTTTGCAGCCTTAGTTGTCGATCTCTTCCGAAGCCTTACCCTTTGAACGAAGGCTGGTAGGCTGGAAAGGAGATCAGTCCCGATACCCAGCCAGATACTGAGTAACCAACTGACCAACCTACCAACCAACCGGCTAGACAGCCAGCAAGCCAGTCAGCCAGCCATGGAGTTCACGTCTGTGTTACTACCTCCTCCCTCATAGGTCCCGGTACTCTCTCTCTCCACTTAGTATCCCTCCCGTTCTCAATCTGTGTGCCTGTGTAAGTGCGGACGTTGTGTTGTGCTGTTGTATTCGTGTATATATAGATAAGTAGTTTCACTTCCTCAACCCATCCTGCATGCCCAGTCTCTGTGAAGGTTCGCGCTTGTCGGAATTGTCCTCCAACTTGCAGTGCTGGCTATATTAAGTTACCTTGACTGTATACTGCATACAGTCTGAAAGGGTAGGCAGGAGAGCTTTCATCTTGCTTGGGGCCTGTTGCAGTTCACAGTCGACATCCTACTTGAGTTTCAGCTTCAACTCCAGCTTCAACCTCAACGGCCCATCATGAAGTCCTCGTTCGCCGCCCTCGCTGCCGCGCTGTTGTCAGCGACGGCTGTTATAGCTGCCCCGGCGCCTATGCCTACTCCTGTACGTCTATCTCGATAATGTTCTTGAACTTCAACACCTCTTTCTCCAGTATCTATCTATCCAAGCACTATCCCTATGCTCTCCTACTCCTCCTCTCACCCCCTTCCCTTCCCTCCCTTACCCTCGTAAACCCATACCAACGATCTCCCCCAACTAACACCCTCTCCCCCATAAAGCCCGGCATCCCCACAGCATCAGCAGCCCGCACAGCCCTAGCCGCTCTAACAGTCAGCACCAACGCCGACGACGGCGCATACGACCGCGACCTATTCCCGACGTGGATCACCATCGAAGGAACATGCACACGCGCGAATACGTCCTGAAACGCGACGGGACGAACGTCGCTGTGGGGAGTGACTGTTATCCTACGAGTGGGACTTGGAAATCGCCATATGATGGCGGCGTGTGGACGGCGCCCGCGGATGTCGATATTGACCATATGGTTCCGTTGAAGGCTGCATGGATTGTACGTCCCTCTTCTCCCCCTCCTCCATTCTCCTTCCCCCTCTTCCCCCCTATTCTTTCCCTCTTTTTTTCTTTTTTTTTTTCCGAAAATCAACGATAAATCATAAATCCAAGTATTAACCCCTGTGGAATTTTACAAAGGCCGGCGCAAACAAATGGACAACAGCCAAGCGCCAACAATTCGCCAACGACGTGACCCGCCCGCAGCTCTGGGCCGTCACGGACAATGTCAACCAGTCCAAGGGCGACAAGACCCCCGACGCATGGAAGCCGCCCCTGGCGAGCTTCTACTGTATCTACGCGCGCTCCTGGATCCAGGTTAAGAGCTACTGGGCCCTTTCGATCACGTCCGCTGAAAAGAGCGCGTTGACGGGGATGTTGGATACTTGCTAGCTCTCGCCCTGGGATGGAGCTTGAGTTGGAGTTTGGGTTCGAGCTGAGGCTGGGACTTGTCTTTGAAGTTCAATTTGGAGTTGGATTTATAACGTTCTTGCTTGGGGAGGTTGCCTATCTATTTAAATAAGTCATTGACTTATTTACGACTCTCGGTCTTTGCCCACGAGGGACCGAGGAAGTCATAAAGGGCGGAATGGCATACCGCGTATATGGAGATGAGAATCTACATCATTGAATAGATACCTAGGTAGGCAGGTAAGCCTAGTGAAGACTTCCGCTCATCTGACAGTCGTCAATGTGGCGGTTACAATCCGTTATTTGATGATACTACTACTTCGTATCTGGATTAGTTAGATAGTATACCCCAGAGAACATCATGTGATCGGTCATCCAAATGTAGTTACAAATAAGTCAAGACAGTTTCACTGTTGCTAGGCTACAGCCTGATCCTAGATTCCTCAACGCAAGTGTTTCGTACAAGTACATCAAGTCAAATCTTGTTCTTGTTGCTCTAACTTCGGTGGGCATGAGTACTACCGCCTTATTTCGCGTCTTTGGGCGAAACAAAGAGCTTATGAGGAATGAACACCTTTCTACCCGAGTCTATGTGTACATCTGTTCGGTTCTAAAGCTCTTCGGATGGAGGAATGATAATACAATTCCACGTACCAAGCCGGCCGGCACCCACCAATCATAATCTCATGGATTCTTTAAGTAGTCCGCTTCACAACAGCGGTACCGCCCTTCTTAAACTCACCCATCTCGCCTATAACAAGGGACTTGTCTGTGTGATCCTTATTCGGGAAAGTAGTGGCTAGAACCCATCCGCCTTCTCTCAGTTCGGGTGACGCACGGCTGATGAAATCGTAAATGTCGTTAACCGTTTGCGATGTGTTGAATCGAGCCGGCAATCTCGTGCCGTCTGGCATCTGGATGCGAATCGTCACAGTAGGCTGGGATTCATCGATGGAAGAAGCAGGCGCACCAGCCGATGCCGATGTAGCCGTGCTAAGGCTTGATGTACCAGTGGTAGTTGGCGCAGAAGTAGTAGCAGCAGATTCCCCGGGCACCGGACTACCAAGACGTCTTCCCTCTCCGCCAAATGGCTTATACTTTTTGGGAAGTGGTCGATAGTTCTCATCATGCTGCTTCAGCTTGACGTCTACGGGGTCATCGTATCGCACGTTCATCAAGTGGAGGGGCGCGCGGCCCGACTGGATCATACGCAGGTCCTCGGCGTTCGCAGGGTCATCAAAGCGATGTAACTCTCCGTCGTCGATGCTGAAGCCGTCTCGCCAAATGTGTAATTCACGCTCCTGCATGGGAACGCTGGGCGGCCGGGCACGGCTTGAGGAGGCGCGCGGGTCCGGGATGACACGGCTCTCTTCACCTTCACCACCCAATGTCTGGCCACTTCCGCGGAAACGCGAGGAGCTGGGGGCTTCGGCAGGAGTAGACGCTTCGGGCCGCCTAGCATTACTACCAACGAATCAGAAGAGAGTTGGGGGAGGCTGTTTACGGGAATGTTGGGAAGGACACTAGCAAAACATCAATGGAAGGGATGCTCACCTCTTGGCCTTGGAGAGTAGATCATTGATTATGCGTCTTGGGTCAGAGCGTTGGTTTGGGTCTTGAACGGCCAAGCCACTCTTTTCGCCGCCAGCATATGTGTCTCGGTGAGCGGCATCGTGATCGTCGTCGTCGTCGTGATCATCATCGTGGCCATGTGCATGACCACCACCCAAGGAGCTCAGCGTCGCCAGTCCTTTCTTCTTTTCTGGCCTCTTCGAAGAGGAGCTCGATGTGGTGGGGATAGCTTGGGGGACTGGTCGGCCGTCCAAAGTGCGAGGACCAGTATAATCGGGAGGAGCAGCAGAGGAACTCGCGCCGGCCCCAGAATCGCCAGCGGCGTTCATTTCTTCATCTTCGTCAGCGAAGTAGGATTCGGCAGCCACCGTCACATCCCAGTTGCTGGCAGTGAGGTATTGTGTAGCCTATGACGATTCCAATGTCAGTTGAACCGAATAAACGCGCGACGATAGCCGGATTACGAAAGGGAGTGAGCAGGGAAAACCAGAAGAATAAAAAAATTAAAAACAAGAATAGAAGCTAACCTGCTCGACGCTGGCGCCTGTTGCGTTCACGAACTGGCTCGTAAGAGCATCGTGGTCTACACCGCTATCCATGGTGTCGGTTACCTGGATAAGAAGGGTCCTTTCGTATGTACAATTGTTCGATTTGAGCACCTAGATTATTCCAAGGGAGGTTGTTGTTCTTGTTGATGTCGTAGCTATCGTGATGACAAATAAGAGGTAGGCAGCTGGCTATCTGATAGGGTACCCTGAGGAACTAAGTTTGCTTGGACGTATGTGAGGATATGCGAGGCAAGGGAGTGAGATGATGAAGCCAGGACGAAAGGCGGCACAGGATAGGTCAGATAGTCTACAAGTGGCTGTAAAGTGCTTGAGACAGAGAAGGCTAGGTGATGATGATACATCCTCCAGTAGAAGGAGCTCTGTATTATTCTGCTCGCTTCTACCCAATCCAGATGCAGGTCCCAGGCAGCTTTGGTGTCGACATCAAGCTTCCGTGGTCTGCCTTACCTTCCTTACGGTAGATGGTGGGGTTTGGTGGGCGCTGTGTCATAGGCAGTCTGAACCCCGCTATTCCCCCCGGGCTTACAGGGAGCATTGGGTACCTAAGGTACAAGTTAGGCACTTGATGTACCTATCTAACCCAAGACTGCACAAGACTGCCCAAGAAAGCCCTTGTAGGTACATATAAGGTACATTCTCTGTTTGTAGGTAAGGAGCAGCTTGGCGATGATGGTGCCGCCACGGCCCCTTACAGTACCTACTATAGATCTAGATACCTTGTAAATGCATAACATGTATTTAATGAGCACTCAGTTATTGTCTTAAGTTCTATTAGGACCTCCGAAGCCGCTAACTAAAGTGCTAGCTAAGGTAACAACCAACTATCTACCTACAGACAACTCTCGTTCACGTCACCACCTCCTTCGACTGCCTGTCTTATCTTATACAAGTTCTAAGCATAACAACCCAAGTGCGAGCTATGATCCAACAAATATAACCACCGCAGTTTCGCCTTCTCCAAATACTGTACAAAGCTCATCCACCGGTACACCATGGCCTTGGACGAGCAGAACCCCATGGCCGAGTCGGGCGTCACGATACACTCTGACAGCGAGCAATACTCGGCTGGCGACGACATTTCCACATCGCCTGACGACTTCTCCTCATCACCCCCTCTGATCCTCTACAAGCCGCCCACCACCTGGTCTTTAATCAGAGGCGTCGCCATCAACCTGCTGTTGCCTTTCATCAACGGCATGATGCTGGGGTTCGGCGAGCTGTTTGCCCACGAAGCGGCCTTTCGGTTAGGATGGGGCGGCACAAGAGTAGGTCTCATTTCTTCTTGTCATCATTGCTGGTGCGGTAACTGACACACCGCCTTTTTGTAGGTTTTCCCAGCCTCTAGACGACGGGCGCACCCCATAGGTCCCGGTATCGAGATCCGCGAGAGACGGAGAGCGCGGCCCGGTGATTTAGACGACCTGACCTCGCTGGAATGATGGTATATACCGAATCGAATAATTTTGAGGCCAAGGGGCCATGTTATAAGACTACTATTATTGCCGCTATTACAAGAGGGTGTAGAGTATAAGGACCTAGTGCCTGGCCGCCTAGAGATGTGTCTCGAGAAAGCAGGAAACAGGCACGTGCGAGACGACTCACCCAACAATAGCATACGTATATCAGCTTGGCCTAGCTGAGATGTTATTGTCTTTAGACAACCAGATGATTTGATTTGGCATTTCTGTATATACATACTTAGCTATTGTATGTGTGCCAGATCTATCGCGATACAGCCTAATTGACTGATGAAAGATCCCTTCGTTTCGAAGTGAGATTTATTGTGGAACACAAGTTGTATCTATGTCGAATAATCAATTATTTTAACACGCTTTTCCGCATTTGCAACGAGCCGTTCTGCGTTATAGACACCTCATGCTTCATAGCTGGACTTGCAGTGGCTTACATGATGTAGCTGATGTAGCTGATGTGGGCGTGCGGCTTGACTCAACTCAGGAGTTAAAAGCTGCCAGGTGCTGGACCTGCAGTGTACTTGGTAGGCCGGGTACCTACCTCCCCCTAGTAGAGGTTGCTTAGGTACTCGCTACTAAGCAAAGGTACCTACCGCTACGATGTACATTGCCAGTACCCATGTGCAATCGAATGGGGCTGCCGCCCTTCAGTTGGTGCATATCGCTTTGCGCAGTCTTATCTCAAAAATAATTTCAGAGGTCCTGCAACGGTGATAAGCAACTTTTTGGGAGCTCCTTGTCGCGCGACCCGGGCCGACGACGACATCACACATCACTCACCATGCTTCCGAGTAGAGGGCTCGCCAGAAACCCGGCCTCGGCGCTGAGGTATTCGCTGACCAGCCGGACCAAGGTATGATATGATCAATTGGTGCATATCATGCATGCTTCTAGTAATAGTAATAGTACTACTTACTGACTTACGCCTCATCTCTTCCAGCCCTCGAGGATACCATCCATTAGACAATTCTCCCATGCACAGTCGCAGTCCTCTGTGCTGACGAGACGGAGTCTCTCTCAGACATCCAATCCTCCATATGGCCACATCACGCCCTCTTTATCAGCCGTCGGAGCTGGTGCCTCGATTTCCATAACATCTGGTGTCTTTGCCCAACGCTCCGGCGCAGCCAGAAATCTCTCTCTATGGCCCTCCTCCCTCTGGCCCTTCCAGTCGAAGCCAAAGACCCCAGAGACTCCCGAGACTTCCCAGACTGTCGAACCGCCACAAGATCCGCTACCAGAGCCCCCTGCAGCAGCACAATCGCCCATAGCAGAGGCATCGCCCCTCTCGTCGACGCCAGCTGAGCCCGCGGACAGCATCACACCCGGCCTCAGCGAGCTCAGCGAGCTCCCCGAAGATATCCTCCGCGAGTTCGACCCCAAATCTTTCCTCAACAGCGTTCCCGAACACATCGGCTTCTTGGGAGAGCTCGGCCTCGACTACGGCTGGGGTCCCACGTCCATGTGCCAATGGCTCCTCGAGCATATCCACGTCTACAGCGGCATGCCCTGGTGCGGTTCCATCGCGGCCATCGCCATCCTCTTCCGTGTGGTCATGCTATATCCCACACTAATGGGAGCCAAACATTCGGCGAGGCTGCAAAAGCTGCAAGCGGAGCCGGCTTTCAAGGAGGCCCTGGCTGAAGTGCAAGAGGCCGCTCACCGTACCAAGGACCGTCAAGCGATGATGGTGGCGCGCGCCAAGATGCAGCGCATGAAGAAAGAGGCGGGTGCTTCCGGCTTGAAAGCCTTCATCGGCTTAGCCACGGTCCCCTTCAGCTACGGCATGTTCCGCCTACTTCGCGGCATGGCCAGCATCCCGGTGCCCGGTATGGACACGGGAGGTCTCGCCTGGTTCACTGACCTAACGGTGCACGACCCCTATTTTATATTGCCCCTCGCTTCCGTCGGTCTTGGCTCGCTCACACTCCTGGTATGTATATCTTCACTCCCTAGTCGGATGCTGGGACATGAATTCCATTCGCTAACATGCGCTATAAGCTCACACAACGTGCCAATGTGGCGCAAACCAACCCTACGCAGCAAGCCTTAATGAATACCATGAAGTATGCCCTACCACCTCTCATGTTCATGGGCACGGCCTGGCTACCCGCAGGTTTGCAATGGTTCTTCCTCTGGGTATCCGCAGGCACCGTCGTACAATCGCTGATAACAGTCAATCCGGCTATCCGACGATGGGCCGGGCTGGTTCCCCTACCCCAGCGAATCAACCCCCTACCCGGTGCCGGCATCCAGTACCAGAGTCCCTCGACCAGTAGGCCTGGCCTCCGGGAGGGCCTCCTGGCGGCGACCAAGACCCTCAAGGAAGCTACGGGCTCCACGGAGGAGCGGCTCAAGTGGAAGAAAGTTGATGCCTACGAGGACAAGCGCGCTGAGGAAGAGAAGCAGAAAGCCTTCCGACGCATGGAGGAACTCCGCCGCCGCCGTCACGGACGGTAAATGTCCCCAAAAAGAAACAAGGCAGGGAACACAATGTAGTTTTGTAGTGTAGCTTCTGCTCACTACCTATCTACTCACTCGCCCCACCATAGATCTCTTGTAAGATCAGTATATACAAATATCTACATAGATAGGTAGGTAACTTACTCCGGGTTTCTAGCTTTGTATTTGTACGATTACGAAAACGAAACCTATACGGTAGAGGCAGAGGTAAAGAGAGAGGCGGCGGGAAGGGTTGTAAGGAAGGGATAGACACGAAACGACCGACTCTTCACTCATATTTCCTGAGTCGGGCTTGAGTTTCCTCAGGTGTCGTGAGGCTGGATCTACCGCGTACACACCTACACATGTATATGTATATGTACATAATACAAATACGCATATATACTGCATATTACGGACTAGTATGGACTGCATACGATCGTACTAGATAAATACTTAGATAAAGTCAGGCAGGCATAGGTGAGGTGATGTATTGTATTTGTATTTCTGATTGTGGAATCTTTATTACCACCCGCCTATCACTTACGCAGGTGTGATTAGATTATACCAAGTAAAGACATAGATAGGCAGATGGACAAACAAAAAATAATCAAGGAATATAATAGGTATGCGACTCGGCCTAGATAATTCAGTAACTACCTAAGGTTAACAATGCGACAACGCCAAGTAAATAGGTATATAGGTTACCTAGCTAGCTAGCTGGCTGGCATGGTCGAGTTCGAGTTCGAGTGCGAGTGCGAGTAAGGCTCTCGTTTGCTTACTTACCCGCGTACTCAAAATAACTCAAAATAATGAAAGAAAAGGGGGGAACGAAACGAAACGAAACGAAACCGTCGAACTGGAGATGGTGGGGGAAGTAGTTGAGATGGTTAAGATGGTTGGAGATTATATGAGTACGTAAAAAGGTAAGTGGGTGAGAAGGTAGGTAGGTAAAGCACCTATCTAGATATAAATGAGCATTTGACGTATACACAGACAGATAGATTAATAGACGTCTAGATAGAATTTTTATTTTTAGGGGCTTGAGATTGGGTAGGTAAGTAGTTGATAAATAGGAGGAAAGTCTGGTATAAGGATGAGATGAGATGAGATAAATGAGTGAGCGAGCATACCTAAACTTGCCTATAAACGAAGAAAACGAAGAAAAAACGAAGCAATGGCGAGAAGGGGAAGTTCATCCGCGTGTATGTAATATGGACTGTATATAGTAATCTGTATATGATCATCTACATATTCCTATCTATGTATACATACGCGCACTATTAACCAAGCCGACTAAGAAATCTTTCCTCGATACCTACCTACCTCTCTACCTAGATACTAAACTATCAAGTTACAATATGAACCTACCTGCCTAAAGTACCAGGTAGTCTTACCAGTAGACCTCACATAACCCACCAATCCAACCCATCTTATAACACCCCTCAAATCCACTCAGACAGCGTCTCATCCCTTTCCATATTTCTTCTCCATCTTCCGTCCACCGCGCGGCTCTCAACACAATGCGTAAATAACAGTCCTCTCGGTGACTGTTTGTTGGGTGATAATTCGTGAATTCACGCCGTCTGTATTGAGATGTCTAGTTTTGGTCTACCACCTTGGCTTCGGCGAGTTTTCGACCAGTTTATGCTTAATTCCGCACTCGCATTCTCACGAACATCACGAACATGGTGTGATTTGGGGGTAT
Organism: Xylaria sp. MSU_SB201401; assembly: GCA_002288965.1. Lineage (NCBI taxonomy): Eukaryota > Fungi > Ascomycota > Sordariomycetes > Xylariales > Xylariaceae > Xylaria > Xylaria sp. MSU_SB201401. Next base: position 134,427 of record NPFG01000068.1, read on the forward strand.
CCAAAGCCCTTGAACTGTTGATATATGCGAAGCAATCAAGGTCTGATTGTGCCCCCTGTAGTTGGTGCCGATATTGGCCCCACGAGAGATATGCAGTTGTATATTGGCGGGTTCAAAGTTGTATTATGTGGAATAACTAGTTCCCCTTAAAATGATGCCTCTGCATGATAAGAGTATTAGCATTCAATACCCTTTTTATTTAATACATCACATTGCAATTTGTGAAGAGACAGGCCAAAGAAACTATCTCTATACCGAATTGAGGATATCTTGAAGATGGGAAGCAGAGCGGAGAAGGCCACATTATTAATATTGTCATGATATGTCCCGGTTACACCCAGGTGTTCTAGTTATTAATAGAAGGATTATCATTTTTCAGATTTTGACTTTATCGAAAGGAGAAAAGTCTGGATATGCAGGTTTAAGAGAAAGACTCGTCCTGTGTCGCCTAGGAGGTTATCTGGACATTGATAACACTTTGTACTGGGTTTACAAGTAATCTGACTTCAAGCTTAGCACTGCTCGATAATTAGTGAAGACCGGCTAGCTCATACTATAATTAGATGTCCAAGCACCGGATATAAAGGAGGCGCTGGTTATAGAATTGATCACCACGAGGGAATTGTTGAATGGTGATACCTCCATGAAATTAAGCTGCTGTAAAACTTTTTGTGACCGACTAACTTTATACCCTTTCTCAATGTCGTACTCAACCGATCAGGACTAAGTTTAGCTCCTTTACCAGCTTTGTATAAAATATTTTTCTTTCTTTGGGGAGTGTACAGTAGATCTCTAGACAAGAGAGATGATATAGAGAGAACTGAGCTCTACACACTTCGCCCTTTAGAAGTGCTCTTATTTAAGAATGCTTAGCTATTTCCGGTTCCATGACGACATCTCATCTTTTCTTCTATCTCGGATACGAATCCCCACAAAATGATGATAATTCTCCTTCAAATACGAGAAGAGTAGTTCGTATAGCTGAAATTCACAGATGTATATGGAGATTTGTAAGCGACAATACGTTGTTGTAACTGAATCTGAGATACTGTATCGTCAGCAGCAACATGGATATCTCATCAGTTTAGTTTCTGAAGTTAGGTTTATGCGGTTGTGCATCCTTGTTCGACTCACAGCCCCTTGCATCATTGTGTAAGTTGACACCTTTGCTTGACAAACATTCAAAGCAATAATTATAGTCATCAGCATGCTCCCTGTCTTGCACGCATACCAGCACTCTTGCCGTTGTGCCGTCTCCCTTTTGTCATACAGCAATCTCCATCACTCCTCACTAACTCCCGCATCTCCATGCTGAAGATCGAGCACGGGACTAGCTAATCTTGCTCAGTTTATCCCTTACATAAAATCTCAAAGCTTAGATGCTGATGACCCTATCTCATGACCATATTTGTACCGTGTCACTGAGGGTGGCCATCACCTGCCTTTATCACCTGCCTCATGCCGTCAGAAATCTCAATACAAGGGTTCCGGTAGGATGCTGCGTGGTATTGGGACATGTAGCATTTATTCATTGCACGCGAGCATCCATGGAGGTCACATAGCGACCTCGTTCATAATAGTGATACTGACCAGATAGAGCAGAGGCCTCAATGACACTAACGTACGTAAATTTACTGAGTACGCCTTTGCTATGACCTCCCTTCACCTATGAGACGATAGGGTTCACTCTACCTCTACCATGTGTATGGTATCTGTTCAATCGTACGTACGTAGTTTATAGTCCAAAATATCCATCAGCCTTGGTGCTATAACTCACTACACTTCCAGGGTCTTTAATATTACCCTTCATACTTCTAATTTTACTAAAATAGTTATGAGCTGGTTATACTTGTGATTATATGCTGGTAAAGCAGCGATTATACCCTTATTATATCCTGGTTATCTAGTGGTTATCCCTTGGTTATGCGTGTTGGGCCCTGGGATAGGTGTACGAAGGGTAATGGATATTTTCGACCGCGACCTACGTACTTATCCCAAATAACTGGAAAGGGCTACCTGACTCACCAACACCGGGATTGACTATGTGTAATGGCATCTCACATATCAGTATTAGTTTCGGGTGAGTCTTCATACTACCAGGTAAAATAGCTACGCTATTTACATTAGACACACGTCTTTTGTTAACCGGAATATCGGAACTTCGCACCCTGGAGCTCCCTGAACAAATTTAGTTAAAAACCAGTGAGCGAACCCTGGTGAATTATCACCTAGCTGAACAGGCGTTAAAATGATGCCCCTGTTACCCGGGGAATTAGCGTCACAGCACGACATGCTGCCAATACTCCACATTATCTCTTACCAGTACAGTATCGTGCAAGTACGCTACTAATTACTACATAAAGCACTTCTTAAGCAGGTAGGTAGCCATTGGCACGGACACCAAGGTTTGCTCTAAGGGATCCTCGGCGCCAGCGGCTAAAACTTCCCCAAGTTAATCGGTTTGCTGTAACGTACGTGTTAGGGCATATTACTCCGTCTTGCTAAGTCGGCCTAGACTTGATAATACGGCCGATGGGCTACATACAGTACGACAAAAGTAGTAACCCAACCCAACCCTGCAACAACTCTTGTGTGCTGCATTGCGCATTACGGTAGTACTGTGTGCTACGTACCATGTAGAGTATGTACTGTACTCAGTAGTGTTATGTCAGGGCATGCTACGCCGTTGTTCTGGAAGAGCAACGACCAGAACAAACAGGTAGCACATGTCGATGTCGATGCCGATTGTTTGACGCGCTAAAACACAGCTAACGAGGACTTTATTGGCAATCGTATGATGGGCGATCCCCGGTCTCGAGAGAAAATCTTGCGAGAATACGTACTAGTGTCGGTGGTTGATCGCAGCCAGGTACGGGCAGGGAGAGCTTCAACGGTTTTTGGCTCAAAGAGTCTTAACGTGAACGGAGCCAGACACGTGCGTCGCGCTTGTAGGGATGCGTGCCTGAGACATTTTGGAAAAGTCTTCCCTGTTTTGGGTGTTTTGGGTTGCTACATATGTACATAGAGGATTGGACAAGGGTCTATGGTAACCGCTTACAGAAGTATATCGATCAAGTATTCGCTCACTTTAGATAGATATATTAAGAGACCTTTATGTAGCTGGAAAGTTCGCATGCTCGCATGTTGTACTAAAGGAAATGTGTGCAGCACATATTTCAATCTTTATTGCAATTGCAAAATCAGGAACAAATCAGAGAACCAGCAAGCAACCGTCCCGACGCCGTCGCCAACGCCATCGCAACGACCACCAATGAGCAGCCTCGGGCCAAGGCCATCCCTTGATTGGGGGGAGGCACCCTCGTTCACGGCCGTGCTGCCGCCACCGCCGCGGCAC